>MJUU01048484.1:7995-24500 GCA_002080025.1 Modiolus philippinarum | reverse complement strand
GAGCATCTGAAGAATATTAGGTTTGCGAGTTAGCCGAAAAGCCTTATATGAATAGGTACATTGATAGTATTAAAACTTCTGAAAATCCACCTGGGTGTATTTATTTCCCTTAAGGGGATTAAATATATAATATTTAAAGAAAATAACATAATAAAACAAATGCAAATTTATAAAAAGTGTGGCAAAGTCAAAAATGTCTTCCAAAAAACAGATGAAAAATTTTGACTTGGCTCTTGTTTTGACACTGTGGATCCTAGAATGACAATTTTACACTGTTTAGTAGAACAACAGCATGGTATTTTTTATTTCTGAGGTTCATGTTCATATCAAACTGCATATATAAGCACCATTCCTGCTTAAAAAAATTATTGTATACAAATCAGACAGATTTTTATATGAGGCACCTCAGTCAGTGTTGTCGCATTTGTTCGAGACACCAATCGACATGTAATTTGAAAAAATTGAACACATATTCAAAACAATGACAAATTCTTTTGTAAAATCAGCCTGCATTTGATGTTTTCAAACTATTTTACATAGTTAACCCTTCTAATTTTGCTCAAAATCATTAAAATGACCTAAAAGTGGTATTTCAGTGTAAAAATACCAAAATATTACATAACAGTTATTTTTGGCCAAAATTGTGGCACCAGCTGGCTAAAACTTCAATTTTTACCTCTAATTCATCAAACATACATGTTTTGCATCAGTTTAGGCTATTAACAACTTTTTAAGATATGTCTCAAAATTTTCGCAAATTTTGTCTTAAGGTGTGAAACCACCAATTCATTTCTTTAACATTTTCAACTAAAATTTGGAATTTTCAAACCTCCCTGGTCATTTTATCTTAAGTTTAACCTTGCCAAGACCATACATGTCGTGAAAGGCACATACCTGCTCTACATTATATCAAATTTTCATCATACCTTTAAAGCCTTCTAAGAGATTCCCGGTGTGTCGGGGAAAGCCACCTATAAATACGTACCACGACGTCACAACATTGCGCAAAAATAGTCATTGGGAATTCCCCTCTTTTAAGTGATCTAAAATTACACCTGGTCAATTGACCTTGGTCTTGAATTAAACCTATTATATCAATGTTTAAATGGGTACATCATTCATCAATTTCCCTTGAATAGATTTAAAGGTGCAAGAATACAAAGTCTATCTTTAGATTCAAAAGGTCTATTTTCTCATTCCTTCCAACTCTGATTGGTTGAATTGGTGGTTTGATACCTTATATATCATGTTGATCAACACTTATCACAACCCGAAACTCACTTCTTTTTAGTAACAAGGGAAATATTTTATAATGTATTTTATGTAATCACGAAAATAAAAACTGCCAAATTTTTTCGTATACATTTTCTCTTTAAAACCGTCAAATTTTACACCTGTCAAAATAACCAGCTATACAGTATTGTGTTTCATACACAAGCATCTTGCATTCTGTTTAATCTACATGCATCCAGTATTCTATCTCAAATACATGTATTCTTTATCCCGTCACACATAAATGTTACCTCTAACCATCTCAAATACTAGTATCCTAAATTCAATCTCATATAAACATCTATAAAATATCTTACTCATATAGATGTAAACTTTATTCTATTTTGTATAAATGTATCCCATATCCTGTGTCTTATCAACATCCATCCCATATCTTTTCTCATATACACATGCACTTAACGCACATCCAGTCTCATATGAATCCATCCCACATCCTGATCTACATTGCCTGATAATATCAGTAGCACTGAACAGGCTATGATAAAGAAAATAGTGGGGCACTGTCAAGATGTCATGTGTGCGTTGCTAGGCATCATGTTCATATGCATCATATGTTGAACTGGTGAAGAATGCATATCAATAATTGCTATTAACAATGTATAAACCATATCTCAGCTTATTCCAATTTATTATAGAGTTCTATTTATCATTTTGCAAACTACCGATAAAAGAAATATAGGACATTTTGTTTTTGAAACAGACTTAACCATAGAGTAACACATTAAGCTCTCCCCAACAGACTTGCTTGATACTGGCCATGATAAAATCTGTATCAAAAACAAAATGTCCTTTATTCCATATGTCTCAATCATACATATATGTGATCTTGTCCAACATGCATATATCAAACATCATGTCTCATATACATGTGTACAACCAGATATAATCTCTCTTGCACAAAGACAGGCCGACAAACAGACATACAGACAAGATGAACCTGACATACAAACCAAATTTTATATTAACTTATACTTACTACATGTAATAGTACTTTAGATAAGACATCACACAGCCATGTTGGATCCAGGAAGTATAAATGGTTCAATCCTTTCAACTGATCATTAAAATGTAGGATACTGCCATTTGTGGTTAAAAACTTTGTAACTGTAATATTGAATTTAAATATTTAAAGACATACATGTATAAGTCCTGTCCATACTGCAACTATATAGTTATAGATAAATTTGGTCCATTTACTAAAGTATTAATATGTTACGTTATCTACACAATCTCAAATTAAAACTAGAGTTATTGTGGCCTAGTGTGCCACAGATATCCCGCCCCACCTCTTCCTGAATTTCTTTAAACATCTGGAAAAAAGGACTTATTGGAAAATAAAATGAAAAATGGACATTTACAATATGTTAATATGCTCCTGTATAAGTTTTATGAAATTCCGATCATTGGTTTAGGATGGGACCCGGAGGAGTAGTGGATAAAAGGTGGTCACCCTTTGATTTGCATTGAGCTCAAATGAAAAAAAAAAGCATAGTGCAAATCAACAATATATAATTAAGCTCCTGCACAAGTTTCATGAAATTCCGATCAGTGGTTTAAGAGGAGTAGTGGAACCCATGAGGTCACCATTTGGTTTGCATTAAGTGAAAATGACAAGTCCAAAACATTTAAAAATCTGGAAAAAAGACAAAAAAGAATTATTGGAAAACAAAAAGCGTACTGCAAATCTACAATTTATAATAAAGCTCCTATATAAATTCCATGAAATTCCAATCAGTGGTCAAGGAGGAGTAATAAATACCAGGTGGTCACCATATGGTTTGCACTGAGCTAAAATGACAAAGTCCAAAACATGTCAAAAATCTGTAAAAAAGGAATTACATGTATTGGAAAAAAAGAATAGTGCACATCTACAATATGTAATTAAACTCCTACATAAGTTAAACAAGATTGCTACCCGTAGCTATGTCCCCCGCTGCTGCAGTAAAGTCGATAAAGTCCCATTTCTCATGTAAAATTTTGCTATTCAAAATGTCGGCAGGATATGATCAACTGCATTAGGTGGTAAACAGCCAAGCAAAATTTCAGCAAAATCCCTTAATTGGATTATGATGAGATGTGTCCACAAAGTCTTCCTATGTTGTAGTATACATTAAGTCAATAAAGACCCATAACTCCCGTAAAATTTGTGGAATCAAAATAGCAATGCGATATGTTCCAGTACATATCTGTAAAATTAGAATGAATTCAGACTAGCAGTTTCTGAGGAGTTGCATCCACAAGATTTGCCATTGTATAACAATTTGGAAATAATCAAAGTCCCATAACTCCCACAAAATTTGACCAATCAAACTGGCCATGCGATATGGTCTAGAATTAATGGTGACTAATAATCCTGTAAAATTTGAATGAATTCTGACAAGCGGTTTCTGAGGAGTTGCATCCACAAGATTTGCCATTGTATAACAATGTGGAAATAATCAAAGTCCCGTAACTCCCACAAAATTTGACGAATCAAAATGGCGATGCAATATGATCTAGTACTAATGGTGACTATCAATCCTGTAAAATTTGAATGAATTCTGACCAGCGGTTTCTGAGGAGTTGCGTCCACAAGATTTGCCATTGTATAACAATGTGCAAATAACTCCCACAAAATTTGATGAACCAAAATGGCGATGCGATACGATCTAGTACTAATGGTGGCTAACAATCCTGTAAAATTTGAATGAATTCTGAGTAGAGAATACTAGGTGGTCATCATTTGGTTTGCATTGAGATAAAATGAAAAATAATTATTGGAAAACAATAAGCGTAGTGCACATCTACAACATGTAATTAAGCTCCTACATATGTTTCATGAAATTCCAATTAATTAGTACTTTAGGAGGGGTATTGGATACCAACTTTTGGGTACAGAAAGACAGAAGAAATGGATGGACAGAAGGACAGATGGAAGGACGGACAAAAGGACGGACTTCATCAACACTATATACCTCCTGCAAAGCAGGGGATATAATACAAATGTAAGGACAGGTAGCTCTAAGAAAGTTTCCTGAAGAAACAGTGTTGAATAAGACCAGCACGAAGTCCATTTATCCCAGTTTCTATTGTTGTTAATATTTGTCTTTTTATTGCTATTTTTCTTGTGTAGCTCCCTGGTGGATTGTGGTATGTTATTGTGATTTCAGCCATTGTAGGTGTTTTATGTTACCCCCCCTCTTCTTTAATTCATCATATAGCTGGACAAAAATGTATGTATAGTATCATTTGGTTCACTCGATCATATCTATACATCGGGAATTCAACAAAATATATACATTACCTAAACTGTCTGGGCTCAGCTCTATTTACAGTAGAAAATATCAATAATTTTAAAACATTTATATGTACTCTAAATATCAACATCCAAAATACACTTGTTAAATATGATCTACCTTGTGCTATTTCATAAGCTGATTCTATATCATTGTTTGGAATTTTGCAAATTAAGTCTAAAAACTCATGCTGATCTAAAAACGGTTGACTTTTTTCTTCAGTTTTAACTTTTAACTTTTCTTGGATAGCACTTTCTAAAGATAGATAACTCCTAGGTATACATCTGCCTAGTAGTGGGTTAGGTCTGTTATCTGGGTCAGGTAATCTTGTAGCAAGGTCATACAACTTCTCTTTTAATTCTTGAATACCTTAAAAAAATCAATAACATTGCAATTCAACTTGTACTTAACAATAAAAACAGATTTTTACCTATTTTTTCACATCATTTCACTGAAATTTATTCCACTTTTTCCATAATGATCCAAATTTACTGTATATAGGGATTTCAACATTCCAAAAACTATAGCTCAAAGATGTTTCATTGAATGTTCCCTGTAGCATAACATTGTGTACAATAATGAGTCTAGGTACAATAGCAATGATTCATAATGCTGGGTTTTAATTACAATTTTGGTTTTGTTAATTCATACCATCCACAGTAATAGCCTGTAGTGTTCACTCTTTATTTATTGCATAGAAGAATTTGGCCATACGTCCAGCAAAACTTCATTTTTAATTATGAGAAATATTACAAACCCTTGAGAATATGTTATACAAGATTTTACTATATTTGACAAAATGGTTATGGATGAGGTTTAAAGAACAATATATACCTTCACGAGTGATACAGGAGACAGGGATAAAGCTGTCAGAATCCAGTCGAGATGATAACCCACTAGCTTTGTCTCCTTCTGGTCCATAACGATCAAGTAAATGCTGCTTTATATCCAATACATCTTTATTCCTGGTCGGCTGTGTATTCCTATCTAAGAATGTTGCCACAAGCAGTATACTTGAACTTGGCATCCTGGCCTATAACATAATTTTTGAAAATAATTATATGTAATTGATTTAGTGATAAAATAGATTTACATTACGAGACCATATAACTCATGAACCCATTTGAAAAAATTTAAGTACATTTATAACTCAATCAAAGTGCAGTTGCACTTGAAGGGTGATTGATTTTGAGGGAAATATAAATCCAAACTGTCACAACATAGGAATTTATTTTCTCTCAAATCATGCAGAATTCTCAAATCTATGTATTTTCACCTTCCTGTCTCCAATTTTTATTCCCATGTGATCATAATACTATCAAAACAACTTGATTCAAATTACCTTTGGGGTTTCATAGAAGATGTTCTTCTGTAAATTGTGGTTTACAGCGAGAGATGACCAATGGAAGATCGATTCAAGTGACCTCATCTTCGATGGGTAAATAACCAACCAAAATTTTTTATTTCTGTGATACACGTAACCATGAAAGTATTGTACACTTGAATGACGACATCAATGCTCACACAGTATAGGTTTCCATATGATTGAATTGGTACCGTATAAGATGGTTATTTTTGTGGGACGCAAATTTTGCAATTTCTTTCAAAATTAACGGATTTTATTTTCAGTGGGACTCAAATTTTCACAATTGCTTATCATTTACTGTATAAAGTCTCATTTAAATTAAATTTCATGGTATGCCATTTTCACGACTTCAGAATGGTTGCGAATAAAGCGAAAATTAAGTCCTCACGAAAATAACCACTTATATGGTATTTTACATAAGAAATAGTAGACTTGCTAAAAGTCTCTCTGTATTTTTTTTTTTGCATATCATTCTAAAAACTTTTTTTTACTATCAAACACCCATTTACTATCCACGTGAAGTACTTCACTTGGATAGAAAAAGGGTGCTTGATAGTAACAAGGATTTGTAGTCACTATACAAATGCTTGATAGTAAACAAAAGTTTTTAGAATAATATGCCCCAAAAAAAAATACAGAAAGACTTGTAGCAAGTCTAAAGAAATAGGAAGTTGCATTGGGCCAAAATTGAAGATCATGATATCTTTCATTTTTGTAAGAAATTCTACTGCTCTTAACCAAGGAAAAGACAAATTTTCTCACATTTGTGAAAGATATCCTGATCTTCCATGTGATCTCCTGCAAGAACCTATTAATCATTTACTGTATGTACTATACCTGTGTACCGTATAAATATTGTCCCATGCTGTCTAATTCCTGATCAACAGACCATAAATCCAACACTAAGATGTATAGAGAGTTCTGTGTGTATGTACTATACCTGTATACTGTATAAATATTGTCCAATACTCTCTAATTCCTGATCAACAGACCATAAATCCCACACTAAGATGTATAGAGAATTTGGTGTGTAGAAACAATGGTGTGTTGCAGCAACATTTGGATCACCACTCATATCCCAAACAGAAAATTTTATTGTTGGCTGGTCTTTCTACAAAAGATAAAAATTTTTAAATGTATTGTTTCATAAATTATGTCAATATATAAAATGTGTATATTATTCTATTTATATCAATGTCAATCTAAAATATCTCTACAATACCACTCATTTCCTACATAGCTTACTGATACATATCTCTAACTCCATTGTACAATAAACCTATTTCCAAAAACCAAAAATTTGGCAGCATAACTGAAGGTTTCGACACTACTTATCAGGTATCTAAAAAAGGTATGGTGTACTTGTTCTTGAGAGAATATTACAAATGGATATACTGTCATACTTTCAAATTTTGCCACATTATTTCTTGTAATTTCAAATATTATTCTGATCAATCTGTTTATAGTGTCCACATCTCAGTATTCTATTATGCCAAGTTTTCTTGAAATTGACTCGATGAGTGTCCTTTGGTTATTTATATGATGTGTTTGTCTTCGATGAGCCTTTTTGTTAGGCCACAGATGACAGTGTATGTAAGAACACTTTTCCAGTTAATTTTATGTTTGTTGACGCTATCACATTAATGGGTAAAGATAATACGGATGTAGCATTGCTCAACATGTAGCAATGAACTATACTCAAACTGGTGCTAGGGGCTGTATTGAACTTACTATGAGGTATGAGCAGAGCTAAATGTTGAAGACCTTAATGTTACTTCAAGATAAAGAACAGAAATAAAAGAATTCTTCCATTGCTTGGTTTAGCCCTGTATTTGTCTCATGTCCATTTGCTACGTATACTTTTGCTAAAAATCAATATCAAAATATATTCCTAAAGTCATGCATTTTAACAATGACAAAATACTGTCAATATACATTTGACATTTATCCCATCTCCTCTCTTTTTCATATGTATGAAATTTCATTTTTGATGTAAAATTCAAATGAACATTTTACCTTAAAAATATTCAAACGAGAGCCTTTTGGTTGTAGTTCTATATCATGGCGCTGTACACCTAATAGACGATGACTTCCTAATGACTGACCTTTCAATATGCCAGCCAGTGTTGTTTTTCCTTTGTCCTAAAACAGATTTAACAAAAGTAAATATTTACCATAAAAATATATTAAATATGAATCAAAAAGGCCAACTCCATGTTTGTATCTATACTCTGTTGGTAATTTTCCAATAGAAGCTTCTCAACATAATGACTTGTCTCAGGATTACAATTAATCAAACCTTAAAAGAGGTTCGCTATAGTCACTACCTGTAAAAAGTTCACTTTGGCAAAGGTTCATATGATAATTATCTAATGTCAGAAATTCACAATAATATATAATAGTCAATAGTCACTACCAAGCTTTCACAAGCATTCTTAATACACTATAATCTTCTAACTATAATTCTAACATTCAACCAAACTTTAAGTACATAAAGTTATCCGTAGTATCATATTTTAAGTCTCCAGATATTAACACTTACCATGCGGGTCCAGTCTTTTGAGGGGTTACAGTCATACTTCGTTTGATTACCTCTTACAGGCCCCAAAACCTATGTGCATATGGTTTTTTGCACTTGTATCATAGAAATAACTATTTCCTACCATGTCACATATCAAGAAAGGACAATTTTGCCCGTCGGAAGTACCTTCTGCATGGAAACATAGGCCGTAAATTTAAAAGTGCAAAATATTTGCACATTTTGGAAGGGGTTGGCTCCATTTTTTGCTAACCAGAATGCAACACTTCATCCCTAATACTCCGGATGGGTTTATAATGATAACACGATGTCAACGTTGTTCAACCTTTGTTAATTTCATCCCTCAAGAAATTGTATGGCCGTCACCATAGCATCATTGAAAGATATNGTCTTCCCGGATTTGACTACCAACTTTGACATTTTCCCGGATTGAATCACTCACAGTGTGATGGGTGCTGTTAACAGAGCAGGACATGCTTACCCTTCCGGAGCACCTGATGTCACTCTCAGTTTCACTGGAGTTCACATTGTGAGTGCCTTTGTTCTGAATGTTGTGGTTTCTGGTTCTGTGCTTTGTGTCTGTCTGGCGTCATTGTTTTTGTGTCTAACGTCATTGTTTTCTGTGTTCTCGTTTTTGCCCTGTCTTTGGACTTCGATTTTTGTGAATTTCACCCCTTTGTTCCTTCGGTATTCTACTGCCGTTGTGTCATACTATCACAGGATAAAAGTGTCAGTCCCTCGGGCCCAGGCGTCATCACCACTTCCGGTTTAAAAGTAAAAAAATGTTAATTTGAAGCCCACCAATAATATAACCCTACACACAGAACATGATTATATCCAACTATTCATCCTATGTCAGTAGGAGTGACCCAAGAGGTGCCAAATCTTCAGAAAATACTTTAAATTTGTGATATGTCATCGTAGACCATTTTGCTGCCTGAAAAAGTGGCCAAAAATCCCAAAAATGGCACTTTCCTCTGTGGCTACCATCATCTTGGGGTAACAAAATAGCATGAAAAGGGTTAAGTATAAGAGAAATATTGTCATAATAGTATCAAACTAAATATTTTACTTAAAAACAATTCTTGGAAAATATCAATTATATTCCAAATGATAGAGATTGGAGCTACCGGTATATCAGTGTGAGGAAGATTTACACTTCCTTAGAGAAAAACATCACTTTTTTGAAACATTTTGAAAGTATAGAGGGCTCTCTCTCAGTTTACAGGTATAATAAATGATTACCCTTTTGCCTAGGATAACCAGCTTCATTTTATAATATTTTTCACACTGTCTTAGCTCATTTCTCAGATGGGTGATGATCTGTTTTGATTTCTGTTGTTCATCTGAAATCAGATATTTGTTTTTGAAATTTCTAATCTATGTAAACAACAAACTGTAAAATATTCAACAAATAATGTAAATAAGATAAGGTAATTAACCTATAGTGTCGACAAGTAGAAACTGCTTCTGACAGATCTCTGCATATGACACATAATTCAGAAAAATTTCTAAAATTGGCCGATTTATTTACTGTCGAATGAAGTTTGACACCCTTATAAACTGGAGACATCAGTTTTTAATCAGAAACTTGTACAAAGCATATCAATTTTAATCATATATAAAAAAAGAAGATCTCAAGAGCCTACATCACACACCTGGACCATGGCTGACATAGACAGTCTAATAAATCTCTTTATTTAAGAGTCATTATCTCATCTATATTATCTCTATGTTATATAGTTCAATAACACTATGGGGGCTATCATATTTGAAGTGCAGACATCAAGGTAATTTTTAGGGGACCTGCATGAAGACCATTGTGCCTAAGTTTATTTATAAATGGCAAAGCAGTTTCATAGGAGTTAAGGGTACAATGTTATATTGTTGGTTCCAACTGACATTATTGTTTCGGAGAAGATCATCTCTGAATGTCTAATATTCCTCTATATTCTGTGCTCAGGCCATCTTGGTTGAGATTCAAAACTGCTGGACATCTTTTATGGCGGGGACCATACAAAGATCATTGTGCCTAAGTGTGGAAAATGTGGCTATATGTAAGCAGTTTCAGAGGAGAAGACCTTTAGATGTTTTTTTTTTTGCCGTGGGGGTCCATATTAAACTATGTTCTGCTTGCAGCCATCTAAATGGGGTGTAAATGAGAAACATCAGTAGGTTATCTCCCTTTACCAAGTTGGTTTTGTATGGTTCAAACTGGAGATAATTTTAATTAGCATATTGATAGCCTCTTTTGATATTTAAAACAAAATTATTCACTTTAACAATATATAACTAACTTTGTAAAGGGAGATAACCAACAAATGTTTCTCATTTCAGGACACAATGTGTAAATGTGGCCAAACAGGTCTTTGGTGATCAAGTTTGGTCCAATTGGCCCAGTGGTCTCTGAGAAGATTTTTTTTTTAATAAAAATTTACAAAGGGCTGATAAACAGACAGTCAGGTGGAAGCCAAGTAATAATTTAAGCTCACAATGGCTTTAGCCAGGTGAGCTTAAAATAAAACAAAGGTGTCAGTTTGCATTCAACTGACACCTGTACAAGGCAAAAATTAATATAAAATTCTAGAAATAAAATCTAAAATAGATCCCTGCTTATTTGAACCTGTGCAAACATTTCTTCAATCTGGAAAAAAGTATTATTTCTTACCATTTTCTATTATTTTTGGTAAATTTGTAACATTGACAGCATCCATTTTTAATACACATGTCACCTTCAGTCCACCTATTTCTTTTGGCAATGTCTTTATGGCAGAATTACTGTAAAATATAAATAGTATAAAGTTTTTAGGAAACATAACAGTATGTTATGTTTTCTTCAATACAAAACAATTGTTTATCCCTGTTTAAGCCAGTGTGAATTACTTACTTAAATTGCACTTTAGTATTTAACAAGAATATAATATTTCCAAAAGTTACTGTTTAAGTTTTTTTTTTTAAAGATTGTTGCTATATTTAATTTCAGATTCCAACATTCAAGATCATTTTTATCAACTCAATTGACAAATAAAATGATTTAAGGGCTATTTAATGCACATGTATATCAAACTTTAAATTAGAAGTAATAATTCAAATGAACTTACTGTGATATGTCCAAATGATGAAGTGACACCAGATTACAAACACTTGGAGGAACATGACTTAGGTTGTTATGGCTAAGGTCAAGGTCATTGAGACAGTTTCCAAGAAAAGGTGGAAAGGAAAATTTCTCCTCTTCTGACAAGCTTTCATCCTTTCTTCTGTGAAGAGCTGCAGATATTCTTCTATAATGACATAAAATCCATAAAAATTATAAGTGACAAGAAAAATTCTTATTTATCAAAACAGGTCATTTACTGAGAGAGATTTAATAAACATTGGGGGAGCGTCAGTTCAGTAATCTATTCTTGAAGAATACATATCTGATAACAAATAAATAATTCATAAATTCTGCAGCAAAATTCAAACCCTTTTGGTCCCATTTAAAAACAAAACAAATGAGCCATAAAATTAAAAACGAATCCCAGGAGTCCTTTTGGTTAAAAAAACATTGCGGTAAAATTTCAGAAGAATTGGTCAACTGAAACTAATGTTATTGTATGGCAGCTAAGTGTCTACAGGCCATGCCAGCGTCAGTACCTTCAAATCATCTAAAACGTTTTTGAGCAGACATATATTAAAAGTCCTGGTAATGCTTTAACTTCTGAAAACTGAAATAACAGTAGACATAAACAAGAATATGTGTCTAACGGACACAATGCCCCGCCTTGCAACTATTTTGAACAATGCTTTATTTCGTGATCAGTAACGGATGATTATGATTTTTGTTTAATCATAGCCTAATTGGTAATTAATTTAATTGGTGTTTAATGATAATAGCATACATCCTTCACAGAAAAGAAACCTATGGATAAACCTCAAACAATCCCCCTTTTTTCTGTATTCAGTGAAGCATGAAGTTGATGGCATTGGTAAATATTTGTTATGTTTTTTGTTTATTTATATCCTAATGTGTATTTATATTAAGTTTCACAATAAAAGCATACATCCATCACGGAAAAAAAATGAGGTTAAATCTCATACTATCCCACTTTTTCCATGATCAGTGAAGAATGAAGCTGGTAGTAAGGATAAATTTTTATTATGATTTTTGTTTAATTATACCCTAATGTATATTTATACAAAATTTCATGATAATAGCATACATCCTTCACAGAAAAAAACTTCAACCTAAGGGTAAACCTCATAATACCCCTTTTTCCATGATCAGTGAAGCATGAAGTTGATATGGATAAATCTTTATTATGATTTTTGTTTAATTATACCCTAATGTGTATTTATACAAAGTTTCATGATAATAGCATATATCTTTCACAGAAAAAAAACTTAAACCTAAGGGTAGACCTCGTAATACCCCCTTTTTTCCATGATCAGTGAAGCATGAAGTTGGTAGCATGGATAAATTTTTATTATGATTTTTGTTTAATTATACCCTAATGTGTATTTATACAAAGTTTCATGATAGTTGCATACATCCTTCACAGAAAAAACTTAAACCTGAGGGTAAACCTAAAGGACGAACGGACGGACAGACCCGAAACTATCGTAGGCGGGACATAAAAATGCCTAAAAAGAGACATACAATGCTTTCCTTCCACTAATAGCGTTAAGCAACTATATAGCTTTTTCTCTATAAATCTGCAAACATCTTGGTTAGAACCTTACTCCCTTTATAAGCATCCATGACCAATAAGCTTATCCAGCCACAGTCATTTACAACAACAGAATAAGCTACATCATTGTGCATTATTCACATGAATTTTGTTTTCTCAAGATTTTATGATAAAATTAAATTTGTTCATCACAAATTGTAGCAACGTACTGCAACGAGTGTCAACATGTTGATATTCAGTATTAGGATTTCAAATAAGTATTTCTCAATTAAAAAAATTTTGGGCATATAATTAATAAAGTAAGGCATGTAAATTAATAAACTTCAGATTTTCTACATTACTGTAGACTGAAGTAATTAGGCAACAAGAAATATGCATTACTCAAGAATCATTATTTTAAGGCTGAACAAAACCAAGAAGGACAAATATAGAAACCATTCCATTCAAGTCTCAAAAAAGCATGCAAAGAGAAATTTGATTATTATTTTCATAATATTAAAAATTGCCAAGGATAAGGAAAATCTATAGTTTATAGTTTACCCATGTTATATTTATAGTAAAACTCATTACATTGTTTATTCTATGACAGTTTGAAAGTCGTATTTCTAGAGTTTGAGTAGATTTCAGATATGTCATGACCAAAGGTATAAACAGATAGATGGACAAATATAGTTCCATTTGACAATGACTGTAAGGTCAAAATGTGTGTCACCTGGGCTTTGCTTAAATCAAAGAAGAAAAGATATGTATTAGAAAGTTGATTTCTGTGTATTAGAGTTTGAAAATATAAGAATACTTACTCAACCAACAAACTATATATGAAGAAAATATCAAAATAAACTCCTTTTATCAAAAGATAAAATATTAAATTTATTCTCCCCTAGTCAACAGATAGAATATGAAAATATACTCCCTTATCATGATAAAATATCAAAATATACTGCAATCAAAATTTAAAGTTTTTATACAAAAAGTTGGATTCTAAAATATTAAGTGTCAAAAGAGCCGTCAGAAAAGACACTTAATCCGTAACCAGTTTGTTGCTTTGTTTCTGTAATTAAGTTGTAGCATCCAAGACTTGGACTGTTAGAAAAACTTAAATGCATTAAATGTAGATCAAAGTGACCTAATTTTTAATCAGAATCTAATGACTTTCCAAGATGCATTATCTGAAAAAAAAGTATTCTATACCTCTTTCAGTTGTCGTTGTAGTATTTAAGAAGTACAATATTACACAAAACTTTAATCTTATGTCATTCATGCATGAAAAGTAGGTCAAGGTGCCCTAATTTCTGTTCAGAATTCAGTAAAAATTCTCATTGAAAAAATATCTCTATTCTTTAAAGGATCAACTGTATTCCATACATAAATATAGACTTAGTATTTTTTCATAAGAATGCTAAAAAAATTTGACTCTTTTGACTCAAGAGTTTTAGAAATCTTGTGATAGCACTTGGATCACCAATATACAACTCCATGGTAACCAACCCCAAAAAGGTTTACAGTCACAGCTTAAAGTTATCCTAAAAAACATGCCTGAAGCAGAATAAGAAATTATATATATAGGTCATTCAAATTTTGATAATTCTTACTTGGCATGGGAGACTTCTTCAACACAGATATGTAGTATAAATATGTGAAGTTAATGACCAAAATTATTGGGTCACAGACATTTTTTGACTTTTTTAGATTTGGAACTGCCAAAACATAACTGTTAAATTATTACTAAAAATTTGAATAACTGACTTTTGAAGACTGCAATACTAACTGTTTTGTAGTAAACTGATTATAGCTGTCCAGAAACCTTAGATCTAAACACAATTTACTATTACAGAAACATATATTGTGGGACATAAAAATATGTATAGTTGAACTTTGATGTCTCAAACCATATAGCTTGAACACCATAGATGTCTCAAACCATATAGCTTGAACACCATAGATGTCTCAAACTGTATAGCTTGAACACCATAGATGTCTCAAACTGTATAGCTTGAACACCATAGATATCTCAAACCGTATAGCTTGAACACCATAGATGTCTCAAACCCTTTTATCTGGTCAATTTGTTATAGTTTAAAGATAGTTTGACCTCTATAGCTCAAACACACCTATAGCTCTGTTTTCATAAGTCTCTTGTCAGTTCCAGCCATAGAAGTTTGACTGTATTTTTTGTAGAATGCTTTTTTTTTATTCTAAAGCACAGATCAGAACATAAATATATATCATAACATACAAAATAGCACAAGGCATGATAGATTGCACCAAATACAGCCGTTTGAAATATAAGCTTACAATAAATACAACTTACTTTGCATCTAATGATCTTAAACTGAAATAAAATCTGGTTGATGCTTTACAGAGTCATTAATCACTTTGGGTTTAAATTCAACTCAATAAAAAACATTTTCTCTTAATTATGGAATATATTTCAAATAATTTGTCAATTTGTCAATGCTTAGTACTGTAAGAATTAAATTTTTTTAAGAAGTGGACTGGTAAAAATATATTTAGATATCTACAAAACCTACACAACAAAAGAAAACCATAAATCTATGCCACTAAGAATAAAGTTGATTCAGGTAATTCTGTACAGTTTTGGCAAAGATCAAGGGAAACTGATTCCCTGTAACTTCTGGAGGCACAAGTGGGTGCACAAAGGATGACAGACAACTACATAATGTTTATTATCAATATTTTTCTATTTAATCATATGTAAATCACAAAAAAACATCCAAAATGAACACACAGTCAGTAAACAGAAAGTGGTGATTCAATATGGCCAAAAAGGGGAGGTCCAATATAGGACTCCATACTGAAGCACGATACCAAACATCAGGTGGCTGTCATGTGCGGTTGCCGAGAAAAGTGTGACTAAAAGTCCATTTTGCAAAATAGCAAAAATGCACTAAGTCGGTAAACAAGAAGTGTTTGATATGGCCAAAAAAGGGTGGCACAGTATAGGATCCCATACTGAAGCACCGTACAGTATACCCCCTCCTTGGGAAAGGGGGTATAATAATATACTGTATCATTGAAAAACATGTTAAAAACTTATGGTTTAAGTTTGATTTAACAAGCATTCAATATCTTTTACAGGCTCACTTGATACTGGCCGTGATAAAGTCCATATCAATAAAAAAAAAAAATATGTCCTATATTCCATATGTACTAGGAGTAGGTCAGTATAGTATTGGATAAAATCCTCAGAAATTATGACGCGTTTCCTGGCTCTTTAACATATTATAATTGCAATTCTTCAATGAACATACCAATATTCCTAGAGTAACACATATAACAAGTCCTTCTAAACTCCTGTCTTTTATTTGCCAATCAACCAATCAAGATTCTATAGAAATTCT
>MJUU01048477.1:3694-18787 GCA_002080025.1 Modiolus philippinarum | reverse complement strand
TAAAAAATCAGTTAAAAAAAATGCTTGCATATGATTTGACCAATCTAAACAAAAATAAAAACAAAGGTGTATGGTTTTTACGAAATACTTGACATTCAAGGGGAAATCGTATATTTATATTATCCTTTTAACAATATATTTGTTATAGAGAGAGTAACTGGTGACGACCTGTCAGAGTTACTAGAAATATATAGGAATCAAAAGAATAGAACAAGAGATACACGTCAGTGCCTACGGCAGTGTTACGTATAACCCGTGTTATGTACCAAGTCTTTGTTTTACTTATAAAATGCTTAAACCACAAGCAACGTAAAAAATGTGAGTAAAACCTACTTTTTTACTTCTGGAGTGCTTAAAGCAGAGTTTCAACCGTTGTAGAAACAAAAATCGTAAACACGTTTTTTTGTCACATGCTCCTGGATAGTAGTTAACTATGGCAAAAAGCCGTAGATTTTCAAAAAACGTTTTTTGAAAATCTACGGCTTTTTGCCATATCAACTACTGATACTATGTCGTTCCCACGACATACTAAGTCGTGACCACGAGATACTATCTCGATCCTAAGACATACTTAGTCGTGGCCACGAGATAGCTATGTCTAGGCCGCGAGATACTAATTCGTACCAACGACATACTAAGTCGTGCCCACGAGATAGCTATGTTGTGGCTACGAGATACTAACTCGTTCCCGGGATAACCAAGTCGTAGCCACCAGATAGCTATGTCGATGCCACGAGATACTATCTCGTTCCTACGATATACTGACTCGTGGCCACGAGATAGCTATCTCGTTCATACGACTTACTA
This sequence comes from Modiolus philippinarum, assembly GCA_002080025.1. Taxonomy (NCBI): domain Eukaryota; kingdom Metazoa; phylum Mollusca; class Bivalvia; order Mytilida; family Modiolidae; genus Modiolus; species Modiolus philippinarum. Next base: position 17,980 of record MJUU01048477.1, on the reverse strand, counting down.
AGTCATGGCCACGAGATAGCTTTGTCGTTACCACGAGATACTATCTCGTCAACACGACATACTATTTCGTGGCCATGAGATACTGTCTCGTTCCTACAACATACTAAGTCGTGGCCACGAGCTATGAGTATGAGCAAAGCTCCTTGTTGATGGCTTCACAGTGTATAAGTATCTCGTGGCCATGACATAGTATATCGTGGGAACGAGTTAGTAACTCGTGGCCACGACTTAGTATGTCGTATGAACGAGATAGTATCTCGTGGCCACGAGATAGTATCTCATAGCCATGACTTAGTATCTCGTAGCCACGAGTTAGTATGTCGTGGAAACGAGATAGTATCTCGTGGGAACGACATAGCTATCTCGTGGCCACTACTCAGTAAGTCGTTGGAACGAGATAGCTATCTCCTGGCCACGAGTTAGTATGTCGTGGGAACGAGATAGTATCTCGTGGCCACGACATAGCTATCTGGGGGCCACGACTTAGTATGTCGTGGTCACGAGATAGTATTTCTTGGTCACAACATAGTATGTCGTGGGAACGAGTTAGTAGTATATGTGGCCACGGCATAGCTATCTGGCAGCCACGACATAATATCTCGTTGCCATGACTTAGTATGTCATGGGAACGAGATAGTAATTCGTGGCCACAACTAAGTATCTCGTGGGAACAAGTTAGCTATCTCGTGGCCACGACTTAGTTAGTCTTGGGAACGAAAGAGTATCTCGTGGGAACGACATAGCTATCTCGCAGCCACGACTTAGTATGTCATGGGAACGAGAGAGCTACGTCGTGGCCGCGACTTAGTAAGTCTTGGGAACGAGACAGTATCTCGTGGCCACGACATAGCTAATTCGTAAGTCGTGGAAAAGGGCTAGAATCTCGTGTGAACGACATGGCTATCTCATGGCCACGATTTTGTATGTCGTGGGAACGAGTTAGTATCTCGTGGCCACGACATAGCTAATTCGTGGCGACGACTTAGTAAGTCGTGGGAATGGGATGGTATCTCGTGGGAACGACATAGCTATCTCGTGGCCACGATTTAGTATGTCGTGGGAACGAGAAAGTATCTCGTGGCCACGAGATGAGAAAAAAATTTACATGCCCCCTCCATGCTTCCGTAGTGTCACAGAGTTGAAAATTATTGTAATAACTGCCTCTTGTTGCAGTCCTTGTACTGACTTGAGTGAAATAAAATCTTGAATAATCTTGAATCAGAGATAATTATAAATAATGAGTACGTCTTAATAATTGGTACTAGCTCATGAGAAATGAAGCAACTGTGAAACATATGCTCTTTAAGCTGTTGTAACAATTGATAAATTTGGAATTTAAGTGATTCCTTTTGTCATCAATATTAGTACAGATACACAATGTATGACCATTTTCCTCGAATATACAGGTGGCAGAACGTCAAATAAAGACAACTACACTCAAACAGATTGTTTAGGTCCTCTTGAAGTTTCTACATATATGAGGCATAAGAAAAGTTCATTGTTGAAGGCCTGTTGATGACTTCAAATTGAAGAAACGCAATTAAAGCGATGATTCCTTGCTTGAGGTATTATATGATACCCTAAGTCGCGTGTCCGTCCGTCCGTCTACCGAAGATTTCCGACTTATAACTTGTGAACGAAATAACATAAAGTCTTCAAACTTGGTATGTAAGTTTACCAAAAAAACTCACGTCAAGTTTTATTTTGGATTCAGATGTCTAAGGGATTCATCAGTTATACCCCTTAAAACTTTGAAATTTAGCAAAACAAGTCGTCCTTTCATTTGCTATTAAGTAAATTCATGGACCAAATTAAGTCATTGATTCATTTTCCATTGATCAAATAACGAACAACAAGTCATCGATTCATTTGCTAAGGAACCAAATTAAGCCAAAAAGTCATCGAATCATTTGCTAAATGCTAAATTTATGTATCAAATTGATAAAAAAAAAAATAGTTCAGTTTAATGCTGCGTTCACACGTAATTCGATTTGATTCGCATTCGATGCGTATTAAACTAATACGTTTTAGTTTTTGTTTTACTCAAAACGTGTCGGTAACGTTGCATTCATACGTAATACGTATCGAATACGCATCGAAACGTTTTCGATACGTATTCGATGCACATTAAATGTACGTCTTAACGCAACATAATTTTTTTTTATTTCTTCAACAAGTGTGGACCCAAATTGATGTTTCGCCTGTTCCTATCTGGTCACAAAATTGATGTGAAAACTCAAACTGACCCAATCAGAAAACTCAACATGTTCAATTCTCCAAACTGTGAAATCACATTAACTGACAAACACAACTTAGCCGACTGTAAGGTCTCGCCCTAAACCAAAATGCCAAAGATACTGAAAAACCAAACCTTATTTATACTGGACTGTGGAAATGAGGTAAAGGATGTTCCATATAAGACAAACCCACAGAATTGACTTTACATTAATAGGTACCGGGGACTTAGCATGATCACTGGATCACGAAATTGAGGTCGCAGACATCAGTCAAATGACGGACTATCATGAATAGCCCAAGACCAACCTACAGTACAGAAAGAGTGGTACATTGACATCTGTGATAGATGTGTCCAACTCTGAAAGTGATACTTATACATTTTTCTTCATTATTTTTTCTGCGTTCATAGTGGAGTAACATGCCCCTCTCAATACAAAATAGAGTACGAAATGATCTCAAACAGGAAAACAAATATTTATTTAGATCCACTCTCACAGTGGGACATGTCTATCACAGTGATTTGTCATGGTACCACTCTTTCTGTACTGTACCAAATATCATTGACCTACCACTTACCTGTTTATAGTCTCTGAGAAAATAAACCAATCACAAAATCTTAACATGCTCACTAGATCGTGAAATTGAGGTCAAGTATGAAAGCCATATGACAGACTGTCATATACTACCTAAGACCATCCTACTTACCATACATATCATTGACCAACCACTTATAGCTTTACTGAGAAAATGACCTAATTAAAAAAACTTAACATGCTCACTGGACCGTGAAATTGAGGTCTAGGACAAAACCATATGACAGACTGTCATGCACTTCATACGACCAACATATATACCAAATATCATTGACTAAAATAAGCACCAAAACTAAGCATGTTCATTAGACCGTAAAATTGAGATCACAGACATATGCCATACAGCAGACTGGCATATACTTCTCAAAACCAACCTTGCTACATGCCATATATATAATAACCTACCACATATTGTTACTGAGAAACTAAACTAAGCACAAAAACTTGACATGTTAATTGGACTGTGAAAATGAGGTCACAGACAAATGCCATAGACTTGTCATATACATGTTCTACTCGAGACCAACCAATATACTAAATATCATTGACTTGCCACTTACAGTTACTGAGATAATGACCTAATCACAAAAACTTAACATGAAAGCTTGCGCCTTCGCCGTCATACTTTTTACGCATATGTCTCGCTTTTCACCCCTTTCGTCGTAGGCGAGACAAAAGATTGGGTTTGATTGCTAATTTAGGTTCATTGGTGTTGGGTCTATGCCTAGACTCCCAAGGCCATGTTGACTTTACAAATGTAATGCCAAACTCTGAATAACAATATAATGCAGTGTAGTAGTCACTTTAAATGTTATTATATACATAAACCTGTACTTTTAAATTTGCATGTATACATTTTGTATATCCGTAGTGTCTTACATGAACATATTGACTGAATCTGCAATTGACAAAAAAAAACTGCATCATATACATTAATATTAATTGAAAATATAAATTAATTTTTGTTAATGAATTACCCTTTTTGCGTCTGTTTGGCCTTGTGAGTTTCGTCCCCTTTATGAAAATTAAAAATACTCATATGCAATGGGACTCGTCAGTAGGCAGTGCATATGAATTGTTTTCACGAATCTGATAGATTAAATAGTTTGAAAAAGTAATTAGGAATGCGCATTTAATTATAAATGGTAACTCAATGATTGTTGAAAGGTTTGATAAATGAATGAAGGCTGTTTAAGAAGATTTATGACTTTATTATGTCCTTAGTAGAACATCCTCGAGCTCACAGCAACAATATTGTAAAATTACCATGCTATGTACACTTAAGAGCAAACACTGAGAATGAAATTTGGAGATATCAATATATGTAAGTAACAAAATATGAAGTAATATTTGATAAATTATTAACAGATGTCGAGCAAATCAAATTGCTTAATTTGTGTTTAAATAAAACATCTCAAGGTTTACAAAGGTTTCCTGGTTTTTGCATATTTTGAATGAACCAATGATGCAATGATTCTATTGTAGTTGGACCAAAATTTGAATGTACAATATGACATGCAAGTCGATCAACGATCAAGAGGAAAAATGGGTCAAAGTACTCTCATTTTGCCTGAATTCTGACCTGCATGAAGCAGTACCACCAAAGATGGTAATTTGTGCAAGGCATATAATACTAGAACATGTATAGTGAATCTATAGTAACTGAGATCTGAAGTTGGACATAAACTTGAATGTACTGGTACATGTAAATATGAAAAAGAAAGGAAATGGGGTATATGTCAAGGAGATTAATTTGAAAATATAGGCCACTGTGACCTAATTTTGCATGGATATTGACCAACCAATACTGGTCCAACAGGAGTCAGAAGTCATTGTGTGAAGTTATCTGCCTTTGCACTACTTAAGAATAAGATGACACTATCGCATGATCCCTGAAGATGCAAATTAGTATTGTAAACCAAAAACAAACTTCCTGCATGAAATGTGGTCAACTTTATCAGGAACCTTGTGAATATCCAAGGTCCATTAACTAATTATATATGTGGTGTGGAATAAGGTGGTGAAAAAAGGGGCAAAGTACTAAGGAATAGAGAATTATATTAATAAGTGTTAGATTGAATGAGTAACCACATGTACATTGTATGTCTGTCATTCAATAACTTAAAAGAAGGTTGGTTTGTTCCCCAAGTGTTTTTAAGTGGCATGGTTTTCTCTAAGACAAACCTTCTTTTTCCCCTATAAGATACATTCAAGGCGCAAGTGTGGGCACAAAATTGACAATTTACACAATAAACTGTGGACACAGGATATGTCTTTCGCCAGCCCCTTGCATCGCCTAAATTAATGCTCATTGATCTGCTGCAGCAGCTATAGAAATAAATATGATGAGATCACTCATTCATTTTTACAAAGGGGCCAGGGCCATCATCTGAGCGTGGAATCTGTTTGTACTCCTCCAAACCAAACTGCATGTCAAATATGATATCAAGTAGCCAGGACTACTGGTACAGGCTAACTGCTAGCTAAAACTTAAGGTGATCTTTCATGTGTGACTAAGGGACCAGGGCCAACATCTGGACATGATGCTGGCTAAACTCTGGAAACCTATATTTCTCAAAGTAAATTTCACTAAGTCCAAAGGCCATAACTTTGTAAAAAATCAAACAACTGGAACCAAATGCAAACTTTTATCTGTTTCTCAGCTAGATATACTCATATACAAATATGAAATCAATATGTCAAGCGGTTACAGAAAAACTCTCTGGAAACAAAAAAGTTAATGGACATGCAGACGGAGGGAGGGTATACCATAATACGTCCGTCTTTTGACAGGTGTATAAAAACTCCCGAAAAGGTCCAATTGCCCTCTTTTATGATAGTAACTATACAGTGGGTAATATGTAGGAAGCTGGATTGCAATTGGCTTTAAAAAATAATTATACGTAGGAAATAAGACATGGAAAAATCTTTAAAAGTGCATATCAGTATTTACAAAGACTCTTGATTAGCCAGAACAATCTCCCCTTTCGTGGTTCACAGGAATTTTTTCCAGTGTTTCCCGCTTTGTGCAAAACATTCTTTTCCCGATTTTATATGCACTTTTTTGTGGCAACTCTGTTTCTCGTTTACTTTATGTAAGATGCCAACCATGCACTGCTAGCAGCTACCCAATCGAGATCTATTCAAAACACAAAAAATGTGTACTACATGTACTAGTACTATATTGGGTGATGGGGAGGTTCTGACAAACGGGGGTGTTTTTTCATATTTTTTATACAATAGGTACATTTGAACTTTTCCACTGAAGGGGTCTATAAAATACAGTCTCTGAGGACATTATAGAATAATTCCTAAATTCTCATCCATTAAAAATTTGGAGTGGGCGAGCGAATTGTATCTTACATTTTTTTTTTAATTTCGTGGGAAATGCTGCCATATTCATGAGTATATTAAAAGAAATTTATCCAAATTGGCCAAAATTGAGAATAAATTTTTTTCAAGCAGTGAAAAAAATTTGGGCGGGTTGTGATGAGAATTTAGGATATTTCAATTATGGCCTATTGGAGATAGGAGTTACATGTACAATGTATAATAAACTTAGAACATTTTACTATATTTGATTTCAATCAGTGGTCTTATCTGGTCTGGTAGTTAAGGTGGATTGACACAGTGCATTAGATTGGCACATACTGAATATCAAGTCGGATGCGGAATTGACTAGATTTTTAAGCTGGAATGTTTTATTTCATCCTTTTCATTGAGACGTCATAATAAATTGACAAATTCATAATATACACTTTCCCACGAATAATCTCCCTTTTGCAGTAAATGTTGTGTATTTCTTAAACATGTTAAACTATATAAAATATCTCTCTTAATTTAACAGCACAATATAGATTTAATATAAGCTCAACAGATACATGTGACTGAAGTGTATGTCTCTAAAATATCAAATAATAGTAAAAATCTGTCTGGTATCCATTTCATAAGATAGCCAAACAGTAAGCATGTTCTAACAGTTCCCGATATATATATTCTTTGTAAATATCACTGATGTAAATATCACTGATAAATCCTGAATTTGACCTTATTTTCAAAGCCAGATATCAGGAAGAGATGATCAGTAACATATCATTTTTATTTTATATTTGGAATATATGATTTATGACCTACATAAATTGTAATATCTTAAAAATATAGGTAATCAATGATTACAATGGCACATTGTCACAGCGACCAAATTTTGCCTGTATGCTGACATACTATCAAAATTGCATGCATATGCAAGGTTACCTGAACCAACAACGTACAGTTACTGAGCTATGAACTCCGATGTACACATAAATGTAAGTCATTCATGCGTAAAATGTAGGTTTAAGTGACCTAATTTTGTCTGAATGCCGAGCTACCATCACAGATGCTTGCACATGCAGGATGATTCCACCATGTACAGTACCTGAGATCTGATCCCTGACAGGAACTCGGATGTAAGTCAGTCAAGTGGCAAATGTAGTTCAAAGTGACCCAATTTTGCCTGGATGCTGACCTACCATCAGAGATGCATGCACGTGCACGGTTAGATGATCCTACCATGTTCAGTGACTGAGGTCTTAACTCGGCATAAACTTGAATGTAAGTCACTCAAGCGGAAAATATAGGTCAAAGTGACCTAATTTTGTCTGGATGCTGATCTACATTGTACCATCAGAGATGCATGCACATGCAGATGATCCTGTCATGTACAGTGACTGAGATCTGAACCCGGATGTAAACTTGAATGATTCAAGTCACTCAAGCGGAAAATATCGGTCGAAATGACCTAATTTTGCCTGGATGCTGACCTATTATCAAAGATGCATGCACATGAAAGGTTAGATGATCCTACCATGTACAGTGACTGACACCTGAACTCGGATGTAAACTTAAATGTAAGTCACTCAAGCCGAAATTATAGGTCAAAGTGACCTAATTTTGCCTGGATGCTGACCTACATTCAGAGATGCATACACATGTATGCACAGTATGTGTATGCACAGTTAGATTATTGTACTATGTATAGTAACTGAGATATAAACTAAAATGTAAATTTGAATGCAAGCCACTCCAGCGGAAAATATAGGTCAGAGAGACCTAATTTTCTTGGAGGCTGTGAGTTAACCCAAGATGCACCTGCATGTTAAGTTTGAAGACCCTACACTGCATAGTTACTAAGATATATCCCCAAATGTGGAGGCGGATGCGGTCGCCGGGGGTACTCCAATAGTTCCCCTAAACTTCGTAGAGGCGAACTAATAAAAAATTCGTAGAGGCGAACTAATAAAAAAATTCTGTCCGATTTTTTTATTAGGCTCGAACTATGGCACGCCATTCTCTTCACAAGTACTGAGGAAGACATTTGTGCAAAATTACACATCAAGATTTTTTAATTACACACTGACAGTTTTTAAAATGCACGGAGATTGTTAAAATGCACCAAGAAATAAAAATATGCACCGAGAAATTATTCTTACACACTCAGAATTATTTTTCTTACTAAGATTAAGAAATAAATTTAACACACTCAGTTTTGTGTGCACTTTCTCTGCGCAGATCTCATAAATATTAATGTAATATGAATTATTCAACAATACATCTAGGTCTTTGGTGTGTATTTATTTTGATGCTAGGGTTACTTCGGACTTCCAAATAAACAAAGCTTCTCTGGGAACATGATCTATTCATGCTAAAAATTTTTTCATGAAATTCATGAAAGGGTGCATTCTTTTGGCATGTTAAGCTACATTAATTGGGATTGCAAAGTTTCATCAGAAGTCTGCAATGGAATTGCAAATTTAGTCTATGAGGGTATGAGGTTTCAGAATTGAGACCTGTATCTAATTCCCCCAAAATAGTTTTCAATAACCCCTACATTGGAGATCCAAAAAGGGGGAGGGGGATTCTGGGGTTGGAACCGCCCCTTTTTTCGACAATCGCATATTTTTGAATAAATATCTTGATGTTATACTGATAAATACAGTTCAGGGATTTTTCAGGGTATTTTTTGACATAGCATTTTTTTGAAATAGCATTCATCCAATTTGGGAATTTTTTATCGACAATAGATGAATTTTGGGAAATTGTAATATGAATCTTTAAAATTGATGTTAATTTAGATAAAATCATTTATTTGAATTTCATATTTTTATATATTAGAACTATATCAAAAAGCTTATGATAACACCAGAAACATGATGAAAACCTGACAGGCAGTTAGAAAAAAATCCATGTTAAAGTTGTTACCTTCAGTTGCACAATTCTTTAATGAGAAAATGTGCATGGAAAATTTTAAGGTGCTTGCAGAAGTAATAGGATACAAAATCCGGAAAGTTTTTTCTCCTATCTTGTTCCGAATTTATATAACCTGGAAGTTTGCCATTTGCAATTTTGTTGACAAACCATACAGCTGTACAGACATATCGAAAACTGCCTGACCGAAGGACAAATCAGGCAAAACTTGAGTCGGTCTGGCAAAAATTATCAGTGAACAGGACAGAATGTCACGTAAAAAATTGACATTTCCTATATGAGATGAAACTGTGGTCCTGTAAATTTATCTTCCGTTCTGGCAGCTTTTCCTTATTTGCCTGACCGAATGTCCTGCAAGACCGCTGGACTTTTTGATTTGTCTGCCTTAGGACTGCTTTCACTTGATTTTGACCATTCTATCGTGAATATTTACACAAAACACAAGCGGTATTCCAATTTCATGCATCCTTGAAATGTTTTCTGTAAATAAAGTGTGGGTACTTGTCAGAAAGTTTAAAACCAGGATGGTTTTGACGATTGGTTTTGTTAATATGACGATAACATGATACAGAAATAATTTGATATCCTCATCCTAATAACCAAATTTAGTAGACCTAGTACAGTACAGAAAGAGTGGTACCGTTTACTATTTGAAAATTGGGAATTTATTTACTACAAATTGGGAAAAAAGTAAGGAAATTGCCATTGGGAAAGGGCCAATATTCGGCCCTGAGAGATGTGTAAAAAATCCCTTAATACTCCAAAAATTTTCGTGCTTCCATCTACACAGGGGATTCAGAATGTAGAGCTTTTTATACAGTACACACGTACAGAGCGTTTCAGTTACAAAACACCCTGGTCTGACATGAATGAAAACACTGACAGTTGCAGGTGGAATGCTGGTGTTTACACTGATATTTATGACTTGCCAGTATATTTCTTTGTAATTAACAGCAGGAAGTTTGCTGGTGTTTACACCAAAATCTGCTAGTGTTTACTTTACTGTGTGAACTATGTCAGTATGTCAGACCTGAGTGTTTTTATGTAAAATTATGATATTGAACCTATTGGAAAAACAGATATACATTGTGTACATGTACATATATGAATGTGCATTAGTACAAATGTATAGGATACATGTATGCCATCTTTAACGTTTATCAAGAAAGACATCTTTAAGTTGAGGCAAATTTCATTGTGTGTACATGCATTACACTATGCAATGTCAATAATGGCTAATCTGTCTTCCTAAAATTAAAGTACAGAAGAATAATTTGTGAAATTCATAATAATGGATCAAAACATCGAGGTTGCAGGAGTTGTCGTGCTAAGTATACGGCCCCACTCCTATTATTTTACACATTAAAAAGAGAAAAATGCCTCAGTCCCGCCAAACAGGAAGTTGATATCATGAGGTGACCAAAATGGCAGACAACACATTCCCCTATATATAAAGTCAAATTCTAAATTTGGAATAAATCGGCCCAGAAAATTTTCACTATGTTCAATAAACATGATAAAGGTAAAAATGGCTAAGTCAAGCCAAACCAGAAGTTGATATCATAGACACAATGTAGCATTTTTAATGAAAAAACTATCAAATGAACCGCTGCGCCAAGAGTGCATAGCATGGCTGTCCCCACTTAAGGGCAAACTGATTAATGCACCCTGTCACATACGGGAAACATCGAGCTTTCAATTTCAGGTAAGTTTTTATCATCTCAGACTAACAACTCGTGGTAACAACTTCTATAGCTGATCACATGACATATTAGGGAGGGGACTGGAATTTTCACCTGAGTCTGGAAACTTTAACCATTGGTGGATCCAAAAGGGGGGTTCCGGGAGGGGGTCCTGGGGGTTGGAACCCCCCCTTTTTCTTGGCAATCATTTATTCTTTAATAAATATGCTAGTGTTTTACTAAGAAAAACCAAAAAAATGTTCGCACCTCGCTCCCCTCGGCGATGTTTAAATTCTATTTGGACCCCCCCCCTTTCAAATTGGCTGGATTGGCACCTGTTAACAGTTCGTGAGTCATGTGCAACATATGATATTGTGCAACACAGTACTGAAGTTGGTATTATTATTGTTATGCTGGAAATAATCAACAGAAAATATAGGAAAATGACAAATCATGCAAATAGCGAATGGACTTGGATCGCGCTTTCCATGTTTCGAAACTATTTCTTCAGTTCTCCAAACCGTTCATTCGCATTTTTCTGGGACAGTAAAATGCTACAGTCAGTTAGTATTGTTAGTGCAAAAATGCATTCACATGCACAAAGAAACTATGCATTCTATACCTGATTTACAATCCTTATTTTCTAACGTGTATTTTCTCTCCAAGCCTTGGAATGTAGGTCAAGCCAAACGTGTTATGAAATGCTGACCACGTGACATAGTATTGTGATGAGTGGATTTTGATGAAATGGAAATCGTGTTTGTCGACATTTTCTTTAAATATAAATTGCATCACTCCATAAAAATGCTAAATTGAAGCACGATAATTTGAAGAAAACTGCACATTAATTCGAAAAAAATATTTTTTCCACCAACACTTGTCGATCTCTATGAACGACAAAATAGGTACATAGGCTTCGCTATGTTAAATTTTGAGGTCCCTACGGGGATATTTTGCAACGCTGAGACAAAAAATTATTATATATGTAGATAACAACACTTGTCGATCTCTATGAACGACAAAATAGGTACATAGGATTCGCTATGTTAAATTTTGAGGTCAACGACGGGGATATTTTGCAACGCTGAGACAAAAAATTATTATATATGTAGATAAATACGGGCAACATCGAGCTTTCAATTTCAGGTAAGTTTTTATCATCTCAGACTAACAACTCGTGGTATCAACTTCTATAGCTGATCACATGACATATTAGGGAGGGGACCGGAATTTTCACCTGAGTCTGGAAACTTTAACCATTGGTGGATCCAAAACGGGGGGTTCCGGGAGGGGGTCCTGGGGGTTGGAAGCCCCCTTTTTTCTGGGCAATCATTTATTCTTTAATAAATATCCTAGTGTTTTACTAAGAAAAACCCAAAAAATTTTTGCACCTCGTTCCCCTCGGCGATGTTTAAATTCTATTTGGAACCCCCCCCCTTTTCCAATTGCCTGGATCGGTGCCTGTTAACAGTTCGTGAGTCATGTGCAACATACCGTTCATTCGCATTTTTCTGGGACAGTAAAATGCTACAGTCAGTTAGTATTGTTAGTGCAAAAATGCATTCACTGCACAAAGAAACTATGCATTCTATACCTGATTTACAATCCTTATTCTCTAACGTGTATTTTCTTTCCAAGCCTTGGAATGTAGGTCAAGCCAAAGGTGTTATGAAATGCTGACCACGTGACATAGTATTGTGATGAGTGGATTTTGACGAAATGGAAATCGTGTTTAATTTGTCGACATTTTCTTTACATATAAATTGCATCACTCCATAAAAATGCTAAATTGAAGCACGATAANCCCCCTTTTTTCTGGGCAATCATTTATTCTTTAATAAATATGCTAGTGTTTTACTAAGAAAAACCCAAAAAATGTTCGCACCTCGCTCCCCTCGGCGATGTTTACTTTAAATTCTATTTGGAGCCCCCCCTTTCAAATTGCCTGGATCGGCGCCTGGTAACAGTTCGTGAGTCATGTGCAACATATGATATTGTGCAACACAGTACTGAACTTGGTATTATCATTGTTATGCTGGAAATAATCACCAGAAAATATAGAAAAATGACAAATCATGCAAATAGCGAACGGACTTGGATCGCGCTTCCCATGTTTCGAAGCTATTTCTTCAGTTCTCCAAACCGTTCATTCGCATTTTTCTGGGACAGTAAAATGNACGACGGGGATATTTTGCAACGCTGAGACAAAAAATTAATATATATGTAGATAAATACGGGCAACATCGAGCTTTCAATTTCAGGTAAGTTTTTATCATCACAGACTAACAACTCGTGGTAACAAGTTCTATAGCTGATCACATGACATATTAGGGAGGGGACTGGAATTTTCACCTGAGTCTGGAAACTTTAACCATTGGTGGATCCAAAAGGGGGGGTTCCGGGAGGGGGTCCTGGGGGTTGGAACCCCCCTTTTCTCTGGGCAATCATTTATTCTTTAATAAATATGCTAGTGTTTTACTAAGAAAAACCCAAAAAATTTTCGCACCTCGGCGATGTTTAAATTATATTTGGAACCCCCCCCCTTTCAAATTGCCTGGATCAGCGCCTGTTAACAGTTCGTGAGTCATGTGCAACATATGATATTGTGCAACACAGTACTGAAGTTGGTATTATTATTGTTATGTTGGAAGTAATCACCAGAAAATATAGAAAAATGACAAATCATGCAAATAGCGAATGGACTTGGATCGCGCTTTCCATATTTCGAAGCTATTTCTTCAGTTCTCCAAACCGTTCATTCGCATTTTTCTGGGACAGTAAAATGCTACAGTCAGTTAGTATTGTTAGTGCAAAAATGCATTCACATGTACAAAAATTCACATGCACAAAGAAACTATGCATTCTATACCTGATCATGCAAATAGCGAATGGACTTGGATCGCGCTTTCCATGTTTCGAAGCTATTTCTTCAGTTCTCCAAACCATTCATTCGCATTTTTCTGGGACAGTAAAATGCTACAGTCAGTTAGTATTGTAAGTGCAAAAATGCATTCACATGCACAAAGAAACTATGCATTCTATACCTGATTTACAATCCTTATTTTCTAACGTGTATTTTCTTTCCACGCCTTGGAATGTAGGTTAAGCCAAGGTGTTATGAAATGCTGACCACGTGACATAGTATTGTGATGAGTGGATTTTGACGAAATGGAAATTGTGTTTGTCGACATCTTCTTTAAATATAAATTGCATCACTCCATAAATTATTTTATATGTAGATAACAACACTTGTCGATCTCTATGAACGACAAAATAGGTACATAGGCTTCGCTATGTTAAATTTTGAGGTCGACGGGGATATTTTGCAACGCTGAGACAAAAAATTAATATATATGTAGATAAATACGGACAACATCGAGCTTTCAATTTCAGGTAAGTTTTTATCATCTCAGACTAACAACTCGTGGTAACAACTTCTATAGCTGATCACATGACATATTAGGGAGGGGACTGGAATTTTCACCTGAGTCTGGAAACTTTAACCATTGGTGGATCCAAAAGGGGGG
>MJUU01048475.1:0-19149 GCA_002080025.1 Modiolus philippinarum | reverse complement strand
AACAACTATACACAAAGCAGACAGTTTTGCATAGAGACACATTATGTGGTACTATACTGGGTTTCACATTTCGGGACATATTGAGATTAAACATTCTACAGTGGAACCTGTCTAATCCGACACCTGAGCATTCCGATATCCTGTCAAATCCAACATAATATTTGGGTCCCAAAGACAGCATTTTATACAATTATGGCACTTCTACGAGATCAATATGGGGTTTAACGGAGCAATAAAGTAATATTGAACGAGGGTTTACCCCGAGTTCAATATTATCTTTTGCGCTCCGTTAAACCCCATATTGATCGAGTATAGAAGTGCCATAATTGTTTTATTATATTTGATTGACATGGCTGAAGTCACTGATGACAAACAAAAGAGGAGTGGTATATTCTATTGTGGGTGTTAAAGGGGTGTGACTTGTAAATGTCAATCAAAGTAAGTGTGCAATATGATGATTTATCATGATCAACTGTGCAATATGATGTTTTATTGAGTAGATTCATTTCTATACTTTATACATAGAAATAAAAGTACAAATATAATAATAAGTAATATCAACCTGAGTATTCCAACATATCTACTTTTCCTGTGCATTTCATCCAATACAACTTTTTTGCATGCCCTTAGTACTTGAATACTATTTCTTTTACCTTTTCCTTTTCAGGTGCCCGAACAGATCAAGAATTGCTACCCAATATAATTAACTGCTTCTCATTTTATGATCTTTTATATTTCAACAGACTTTAAATTTAATTTTTTATTAGTTTTGGACTTTCAATAGATTTTTTTTACTGATTACTGCGGTAACGTAGCAATTGTATCCAATTACTTTCCTTTTTTTGGTTTAAATCTGAAACATCACTGGAAAAAATATAAAGATACCAAAAAGAACGGGAGAGAAAGAGATTCAGCAGGAAACCTCATACCGAGAAAATGATGAACATACAACTTTGACAGAAGACCACTGAGTGAAGACCATACAACTAAAGCCCGAAAGTGATATTAATGTTAATCACGAAGAGCATAAAATTGAAAGAGGCAACATTTATGTGAATGAAGAACAAACAACAAATATCGAAAGTGACAAAAGCACAGTCAATAGATATTCGAAATAACGATATCAATGTGAACGATGAACATTCAACTTAAAATGAAAGTTACAATTAATGTGAATGAAGACATAATGTTTAAAATGACGATATTAATGTGAATGATCGAAAGAGGCAATATTAATGTGAATGAAGAACATTATATCGAGAGAAACAATATCAATGTGAATAAAGAACACACAACTACTAATTTTGAACGGGATGATATTAATGTCAAAGAGAACATCATATCGAAATAGACAATATAAGTATGAATAAAGAACAAAAGATATCAATGTGAACGATGAACATTCAACTTAAAATGAAAGTTACAATTAATGTGAATGAAGACATAATGTTTAAAGTGACGATATTAATGTGAATGATCGAAAGAGGCAATATTAATGTGAATGAAGAACATTATATCGAGAGAAACAATATCAATGTGAATAAAGAACACACAACTACTAATTTTGAACGGGATGATATTAATGTCAATGGAGAACATCATATCGAAACAGACAATATAAGTATGAATAAAGAACAAAATCTAATATCGAAAGAGACAACAGCACGGTGAATAAAGAATATTCAACCAATATTGAAAGCGACAATGTTAATGTGAACAAAGAAAATACAACTAAAAGTGAAAGAGACAATAGGACAGTGAAACATGAACATTGAGAGTTATTCTGGTAAATGACTTAATTTAGGGAAGAAAAAAATGATTATGTAGCAATTTCTCCTTTTCATTCAAGTTTGTTTTCATTTGAAGTAAAGTGCAGAGGAGATGTGGATACGTATTCATTTATTAACAAATGGGTAGGAATGCAAAAGAAATGCAGATTAAAATCGATATATCAGGACAAACATGTGGAGAGCAATCTCATCAAACTGATGTACATATAACTTATCGTATGAAAAATAGAAATGGAGAGCAACCTTGTCACATCTTAACTGCAATTAAGGAAGCTGATAATGATAGAAAGCAGAGAAATCAAGAAAGTTTTGAAAAACAAGCTAAATCTAATTCTTAGAGAAAAGATAAAGCTTGTGAGGAAAAGGAAAACACTTAAAGGGCAGGCTAAATCTGATTGTTTGAGAAAAGATAAAGCTAAAAAGGGGGAGAAAAATAAAGGAACAGACATAAACAATAAAACAATAAAAGCGTTGTTCCTTTGCTTGTTTTTTACCATGTATTTGTAGAGACTTTGTCTCATGTGCATTTACTCCATATCCTTTTATTCACCATAAAGGACAAGTCAAATCTGATTCTTTGAGGACAGGAAAAGCTCGGAGATAAAAAGATAGAAAAGCACTTGAAGGACATGTTAAAACGATTTTTTGGAAAAAAGATAAAATGATTCAGTTAGATGAAACAAGTAGAATCAAATTAAAAGAAAACAATAGAAATGTAAAAAAAAAAGAAGACTGAATCTAGAAAGCCAAGCCAAATATGAATCATTGGAAATAGATAAGACAAGAAAGGGAAAGAAAGGAAGGGACATGAAGGGCAAGTAAAATCTGTATTTTGTGCAGAAAAAGGAAAGTAAAGTAAGTGAGAACCGAACCGTCAATCCAAAACGAATAATCCAAGGACAATGACAACATCGGAAACAACAAAGAAACAAAGACACAACATGAGTACGACACAGAAAATAAAAATGAAAATAAAAAATAGAAATTAGATAAGATGAAGTTAAATGATACAACAAGAACCAAAATTAAAAGAAAGCAATAGAATACTGGTGCCAGAAAAAAAAAACAGCCAACCCTGAATGAAACAATCAATGAAACAATGAAAAAAATATAGGACTCAAAAGGGTAAAGAAAGAAAAGGACAAATATCACAATATCACATTCTTTTATAGATCATTGGAAAGGGACAGGATTCAAAAAAAAAGAAGAAAGAGAGTACATGCAGAACCTTATTCTTTTGGAAAAAGATAAGACTGGAAAATCCATTAAACATTCAGACCTCTCCCTGATGCAGATAATTCTATGGTACATCTTAAAAATTTAATAAAGTTATGACCAGTATGCATTTGTGCTGTTTCTGAAAGACTCATATAAAAGGAATACGTGACTTTGTATAATGATAACAATTTCCAAACTTGTGATAAGGAGCTGTTAAAGTTGAGCAATACACAAGTTAAATCTAATAACGAACAAAATTGTGTGTGTAATAACTACTGCTTAACCTTTGAGGCGAAACACTCTATCTGCACAGGCTGTTGCTTATTGTCTCTAACTTGAACCAGTCCCTGATCAATTGAAAGATTTAGCTACATTACAGGTTATTCTCGTAAGAAAGAGAATTCCTTTTTATGAAAATTTTAGCATTGTCAATGTAAGCAAACAGAAGGCAATGCATGACTGTGTAGTTAAAGTGCCAGTCATGTGTTACTACATTTGCCATCATCCACAGCTTGCGTAACAGTCAAACTTTAGCGTCATGACATGTTATAAAGCAGACAGTAAGGTCATGGAAAGTTATAAAAACTCGATAATATTTACCGAAGAATCCACATTATTCAGACATTATCCTAAATTATGATTGGCAATCAGACTCTTCAGCAGACAAAAGCGAACTTTGAGATGCATTAACATGAAATTCAAAACAATCATTTCATATGATACCTAGTGACCAAGTTAATGATACTGTTCAAGAAAATAATGAAAACCAAGTGCATGATGATCAGGAAGATGTATTAGACGACCATTTTCATATAATAGGATTACCATAGGTAAGTTTAGTTTCTGCATATGACCATTGTGCGCCACTTTTAGCTGACCTTTTCCTTTTTTTCGTATGAAGCAAAATTTTTACAAGGGCTGATACAACAGAAACAAAAACAACTAGCCCAGACTTTTAATTTCAGCTTCAGATATATAGACGATGTACTTTCTCTTAAAAACCCAAGATCTAAAGAATATTTACATCGTATCTACCCCAATGAACTTAAAATTTAAGAGACAACCGATACACCCGATTCTGCTTCATACCTTGACCTTTTGTTATACATTGACGAACATGGAGGTCTGAAATCTAGATTATAAGACAAACGTGATGATTTTGACTTTCCAATTGTGAACTTTCCCTTTCTCTGCAGCAATATACCTGTATCCCCAGCATATGGAATATATATTTCACAATTAATTCGTTACTGTAGAGCGTGCAGTACATACAGTGACTTTGTGGAAAGAGCAAAAGCACTGTCACAAAAACTGCTGAGTCAGGGATACGTTCAGCCTTTGTTACTTTCGTCCCTTCAGAAATTCTATGGCCGTCACCACGACATCATAGATAGATATGAAATGTCAGTATCACAAATAAAAACTGACATTTTCAGCTAGATTTGCGTCTTCCCGGATTTGACATTACCGGTTTTGACTTTACTCTTGATTGACCCACTGACAGTGTGACGGTGCTGTGCACAGAGCAGGACATGCTTACCCTTCCGGAGCACCTGATGTCACTGTTGTTTATTGAGAGTTCACAATGTTAGTGCTTTAGTTTTTTGTGTCGTATATGTAATGTTCGTGTGTTTTGTGGGCGTGTGGTGTCTTTGGTCTTCCGTCTTTTGGTGTTCTTCCTTTTGCCTTGTCTCTGGACTTTGATTTGTGTAATCTTGTGCTTTGTTCCTTCGGTATTCTACTGCCGTTGTTTTCGACAAATTATGTCTCTCCAGTGCATACAAAATCTTAAACATTTGAAAACTGAAAAAAATGTTTGAAAATGATAGAGTAAAAAATAAGAAATATGATATAAGTGGAAAGGCAAAATCAGCTATGGACAGTGTTTTGTATGAGGGAGATACACCTTAGTTTTCAACAATATTTCAAAAAGCAACTTCTTAATAAAATCAATAAAATCGACTTTCTACTCAGCACTTAAGTACCGACACTTGGGCTGGTGAATACCTTCAGGGACTAACAGTCCACCAGCAGAGGCATCGACCCAGTAGTAATAAATAACTAAATACCGAAGTCATTGTAAATTTGTTTCTGCATATTGCCATTTCGACAATATATGTCTCTTCATTGCAGATAAAATTTAAACATTTCGAAGACCATAAACTCAAAGATGTTTAAAATTGAAAGAGAAATAAGCAATATCATCTAATTTGAAAGCCAAAATTACCTATAGAAAGAACTTTGCACGAGGGAAATTTTCCTTGGTTTTCAACAAAGTTTTCCAACAACAGATGTTGTAAGTTTCCAAATAAAATCGGCTTTCGGGTCAGCACCGAAGAACTGACTACTGGGCTGGTGAATACCCTTGGGGACTAACAGTCCACCAGCAGTGACATCGACCCAGTGGTAACAAATAAATACATTTTTACAACCAAAAGACATCAACATAGACAAATAGTTTTTGCTGAATATATCAAAATACTCAGACTACGTACAGCGAAATCTTCACTAGTGTGTATTGAAAGCAAGACGATGTGCAGTATAATTATAATATACTAGTATACATCGGTAACATTTCAAACTTTACTGGATATTTTAAAGGTCCCATACCAACTATATATTGATGCTCTGGATTGGATAAAACAAAACAATTAAAAAAGGCAACAAGCAAATCTCCTTAGGAGAAACGATACAGAATGTTTCACTAGCAATTATAATTTTATATCGATTAAAGCTTTGAAGGCTAATCTGAAGTTGTAATTTGTTAAAAATGTATGTGCTTGCTTTATGTATGTAACTTCATGTATTAGTGATACATAGTATACTCAGTAGATTTTGCAGAAATTTATGCCTGTATTAAGTAAGGAGAAGAAAAGGATGTTTATAAAAACCTTAAAAGCATTGAAATGACATATGTTCAACTGCCAGATGAGATATGACAGAACTTGCCTAAGTCTATGAAATTGCAGCATCAACCAGTGTTCCAAACCAGTCTTCAGATCTCATCAATTTGCTTTTGTTAAACAACAGGTGCAGTATTACCACTCAAAGTTATTACGCTATTACCCATGGCAAAATGAAATAATTGAACTTCATGGTTCTGATGGTTAAAACAAGACCAAGTACCTTGACTGTAAAGATGAATTTTGGGTAACAATGCAAAGATATGCATCCAGCAGTGAATAATACAGTCAAGCATGAGAAAACGTAGAGGAAAATGGGAACCAGAGGCGTACTTGCCAACCTTGCCGACCCAACATTCAGGGGTGTGGTGGCGGGTCATATCGCGTCAAGCCATCATGCACCCCTTCAAGAATTCTTTGCACTAGTTCTGTACCATATATGAAGAGGGCAAGATATTTTCTGTCAATGAGTTTTGGACATTTTTAGATGGATGTTTAATGCATCAGTTATTTATTGTTTTTAGACCATTTTCTGTTCAGCTAAATTTGCACTTTGTCTCAAATAACTAAATACCGAAGTCACTGTGAATTTACTTTCTGCATATGCGCATTTCGACAACTTATGTCTCAACAGTGCAGATAAAATCTAAACGTTTGGAATTGTTAAAGGAAAATTTAAAGCTCTGTTGCGTTAACTGTGTTGTGGCGGGTCATTTGCGGGTGATGTTCTCATTGGCGGGTGAAAATGATAACCCACGGCGGGTGATTATCCCTGGCGGGTCATGGGTTAATTTTGCGGGTCACACCCGCCAAAAGCAGGTCAGTTGGCAAGTATGCAGGGGGTGTTTTGGCAACACTGGCACCACAAACATAACAACGACTGATGGAAGATCGTATCGAGGGAGCACAAAATGGCCTAGACTTTGAATCCATTGCTCCAAGAAATGTACTATAACCACATGGTGATTTAGTTTTGAGTTCATGTCAATATGAAGTTAACAAAGGAAATGTTTCAGTTCAATGCTACAATATGATTTTCCACCAAATCAACATCAGCGAGAATTCCATCAGTTCTTTCACGAATGGTTTACTGAGATGACTATTACGGAGCCCATAGCCCTTCCACTTATTCTAACTGAGAGTGTAGACACAAGATAGTCTCACCTCGCATGCAAAGACACTTGTTCATATAATAAAGAGAATGTTATGTATTGGCCAGGAAAAAGATGATATCGTGGTCTTGGTCTTGGCTCCAACTGGCGCTGCCGTATTTAATGGAGAGGGTCATACATTGCCGGTTCTTTAAACCAAACTGACTCCAATGCGTTCGAAACTGTCAAATATGTACATGTATTTGCTTATCTTGAATGAAATATCAATTTGTTTGTGCAGAGCACTTTTTCACAGTCCACAAAATTCTATCTGAAATTATGGCATAATTTCGGTATTTAGTCATTTGTTACCACTGGGTCGATGCCACTGCTGGTGGACTGTTAGTCCCCGAGGGTATTCACCAGCCCAGTAGTCAGTACTTCGGTGCTGACCCGAAAGCCGATTCTATTTGGAACCTTACAATATCTTAATTTTTGTAAATTTTGTTGAAAAGTAAGGAGTATTTCCCTCGTGCAAAGCTCTGTCCTTAGCTGATTTTGGCTTTAATTTAGACCAATTTGGTTATTTGTTCTCTATCAGTTTTTAAACATATTTGAGTTTATGGTCTTCCAAACGTTTAGATTTTATCTGCACCGAAGAGACATAAGTTGTCGAAATGCGCATATGCAGAAAATAAATTCACAGTAATTTCAGTATTTAGTCATGAACCATTTAGTGGCATCTCAGCCCCAGCAATGGGAGATTATAACCATCTTGAACCGTCGGCAATAAACCTGTTTTCTGTTCTTCTTTCATCAGCAAGTCGCCAGATTGGCGGAGTTTGCCTATATCTTTTTATTGCTCTCTTGCTTTTTCATTTATGTTCCAGTTTTGCTAATTTGAAAGTTAATTAATTGTATCACTTTTAGTTGTGGCTGTACAATCTTTGTTCACACCAAATACCCCATCATTTTCATTTTAATTATCTCTAGAGGTAAATTGATTTTCATTATATTAAACGGGCTTTGTACATAACATTGGTAATTTAAGGTGACATCTATCATTTGCAAAATTACCAACATGATATATCAGAAGTTATTTGGAAACATTATCCCTTTTATCTTATAATGGGCAGAGATAGCTTCTGTGGAACCCAGTACTGCACAATAAATCACGGTTTGACTACAATCAGCATAGTAAACAGAAACAAAGTGCAAAAGAGTCACATAGTGACCACATCTTCTTGTCAAACAACACAAATAACTATGAGTGATAGAATAAAAGGATAACAGGAAATACCTACAATGGCCGATAAAAAGTCACAATCCACAATGTACCAAGGATCTGCACAAGAAAAACACAATAAAACAAAAGACAAACGTAAACAACAACAGGAACTTAATATAGGCTAAAAGTCAAGACTATATTACATCTACTAATTTTGTTTGCTCGTTTTTTCTGTTTTGGGTTTGTTGGTTTATTGCATGTTATGGATTTTTGTCTAGCTTTATTATGGACATAAAGAGACAGTATCAAGCTTTACTAGTCCATGTATCTCTAAAACACAATCAATATCAATATTGATAAGCAATAAATAAGGATACTAGTCACCAACCCACAGAGTTAAAAGATTTATAAAATAATAAGTTTTAATATGACATTATATTGTTATAAAGATGTTAACTGTAACATGTGTGGAGTATAAAATAACAAACAAATATCCTTATTTTTTATGGAATTTGGGGAAAATAGATTTTGCTAATTCGGCTGTTACAGATTATGGGAATCCATCTTAGTTGAGCATGAAAACTCCAATAGGAAAATGTAATGTTCTTTTCCACATTAATACTTATTTATGCAATATGCATTTATTTTAATTTCTAATGGGACAGTATTGTAGTCGTAATCAACCACTAAAGAAGCGAGTAATATGATTTGAATAATAGTACAAACTGAGTACTTAGAGTGAAGGTTTGAATGTATTGTCATAGTTTATAATTTGTGATGAATATAGATTCATGTTTTTGTTTGAAAACTATTTTTGTGTGTGCTCGGTACTATTGATTTTAATGTCTTGTGTTGTAGGTTGCTTTCAACTATTTGTGATATTTTTGTGCCTTTTGGACTATTCTACGGGTAGACACGATGGATCAAAAGCTGGACTGTCAGCAGATACAGGTGGGACAACTTTTATTAATCTTATTCAAGTTCTGTGTATACGGAAACTGCATTAAATTTATTTACGAAACGTCGTATTCTTTTAAAGTCTCACTTTTGTAAATTTTCGAGGGATGATAAAACTTATTGAATTTATGAGAGTATTCTCTACAAGTATGTCGGTAAATTTAGACTCAGTAATATTATTAGTGAAAATTTTCTGTAACGATGGTGACTTTGTAGATGTAGGAAAACCTATATGAATGGAGTCTTTGTCTAAACATGAACGAGTACTCTTTATTGACAGATACTTTGTTTCAACACGAAAGAGTATTCCTTGTTGATGGAGTCTTTGTCAGAAAATGAACGAGTACTCTATATTGATTGAAAATTTGTCTTAACATATAAGAGTACTGTTAAATAATAAAATACCGAAGTTACTTTTAAATTTGTTACTGAATATGCGCATTTTGACAACTTAAATGTCTCTTCAGTGCAGATAAAATCAAAACATTTGGAAGTCATACGTGTAACAAGAGGCTCTCAAGAGCCTGTATCGCTCACCTGGTCCTTGATTAACATAGACATTTTAAGTTAAAAAGCCCATATACATGTATATAATTAAACTATAGTTCCAATATGCCCAATTAGTTTAAGTGGAGAAGACGGCTGTTAGTGTTCCTCATGGGGTCCAATGTTAAATCTGTGCCTTGCTGGAAGCCACCTTGGATAAAGTGGGAACCTGAAAAAAATCTTTTCAGGGGTCCACATAAAGACTATTTTGACCAGGTTTGATTCCAATGGCTCAGTAGTTTCAGAGGAGAAGATCTTTGAATGTGTTTTCCCATACGATCCAATGTTAAAACTATGTTCCCCGCTGGTGTGCAACATTGGATATAGCGTGAACCTGAAAAACACCTTTTTTTGTAAGGAACCACTCAAGGACTATTTTGGCCAAGTTTGGTACCAATTGGCTAAGCAGTTTCAGAGAATAAAATTTTTGAACGTGTTTTCTCATAGGGTGCAATGTTAAAACTATGCTTCCCGCTGACAGTCATCTTGGATATCACGCTGACCTGAAAAACATTTGTTTTTCTTTGCAAGGGACCACCCAAGGACAATTGTGGCCATGTTTGGTTCCAATTGGCCCAGTAGTTTCAGAGAAGATCTTAAAACTATGCTTCCCACTGGCGACCATCTTGGATATATTGCGGACCTGAAAAGCACCTTTTTTGAAAGGGACCACCAGAGGACTATTGTGGTCAAGTTTGGTGCCAATTGGCTTAGTACTATCAGAGAAGAAGATCTTTGAATGTGTTTTACCATAGGGTATAATGTTAAAACTATGCTTCCCGCTGGCAGCCATCTTGGATATCGCGACAACCTGGAAAATACCTTTTTTGTAAGGGACCACCGAAGGACTAGCGTGGCCAAGTTTGGTGCCCATTGGCTCAGTAGTTTCAGAGAAGATGATCTTTGAATATATTTCCCATACGGTCCAGTGTTAAAACTATGTTTCCCGCTGGCGGCCATCTTGGATATTGTGCGGACTTAAAAACAGATTTTTTGTAAGGGACCACCCAAGGAATATTGTAGCTAAGTTTGATGCCAATTGGCTTAGTAGTTTCAAAAAAGAAGATCTTTGAATGTGTTTTCCCATAGGGTCCAATGTTAAAACTATGTTTCCCGCTGGGGGCCATCTTGGATATCGCGCAGACTGTAAAACACCTCTTTTGTAAGGGACCACCAAAGGACTATTGTGGCCAAATTTGGTGCCAATTGGCTTAGTAGTTTCAGAGAAGAAGATCTTTGAATGTGTTTTCCCATAGGGTCCAATACCAACAAAGGATTATTGTGGCCAAGTTTGGGCCAGTTGGCTCAGTAGTTTCAGAGAAGATCTTTAAATGTGTTTTTCCATAGGGTCCAATGTTAAAACTATGCTTCCCGCTGGCGGCCATCTTGGATATCGCTTGGGCCTGAAAAACACCTGTTTCGTAGGGGACCACCCATGGACTATTGTTGCCAAGTTTGGTTCCAATTGGCCTAGTAGTTTCAGAGGAGAAGATCTTTGAATGAAAAGTTTACGCCGGACGGACGGACGAAAGACGGACGCAAAGTGATGGCAAAAGCTCACCCTGGCATTAGCCAGGTGAGCTAAAAACTGATAGAGAACAATTAACCAATGAGATCTAAAAAGAAAAGCTAAATCACAATTTTCTAAAATTAATGTTTTGCAAGTTTCCAAGGAAAATCTGTTTTCGCACTAGCACCGAAGTACTGGCTTCCGGGTCGGTGAATACCCTCGGGGATGAACAGTTCACCAGCATAGGCTTCGACCCAGTGGCAATGAATAACAAAATAGCGAAGTTACTGTAAATTTTATTTTTGCATATGAAATAAAAGGGACAACAGGAAACACTTACAATGGCTGAAAATTATAATTGCATGCCACAATACACATTTCAACAACTTATGTCTCTTCATTGCAGATAACATCAAAACATTTGGAAGTCATACATGTAAAAACTGATAGAGAACAAATAACCAATGAGATCTAAATAGAAAAGTCAAAACCATCTAAGTGCAGAACTATGCAAGAGGGAGATACAAGAGGGGGTTAGTTGGTTATGGCTTTCCATTTTATTAAAATGCTGCTGATGAAAGGTTACTATTTGTAATACCAATACAAAAGAAAAAAAACTTTTAATATACAACTCAGAAATTTTTGTATATTGAGACCACTGGTTCCATGCCAGTGTTTAGGAGACAAGCAAGAGGTCTCCGAGAATATTCAACGCCCCGAAGTCAGACTTGTTATTGTATCTTGCGTTTCATAGATTATATATTATAGATCATCAACATCTAAACCAATTAAAACTACTGAGGCCTCATTCCGTGTATTGCGCTTTTTGGATGTCACAGTACTGGATTTGACACTCTATTTCGCTATTTTTTTTTGGATTACGTCTTCTATATTATTTGATTATTATTGTGCTTGTGATAACCTCGGAATTTTTGTATTTGTAGCCATGCAAGAAATGTTTTATATGAAGAATCGTTTAGGCGATACAAAGATTCAGTAACGTTTGGTCCAGTAAGCTTCATTACGGCGATTCTCATTCGGCGTACGCTGTTTTGTTCGTGTAATTGTCACAAATAAACTCTTACTTAGCTATAGAAAATAGAAACGGGAGAAATGTTGTTGAGTGATTGACATATTTATACCCATTAAACCTGTTATAAATTGTAATCGGTTAGTAATCCTTCTATTTACTTCAAAGTTAGTCATAATTTCTGACAGCCCAAATAGTCATGTGCTGGTTTGGAAATTTACAAAATCAGAACTTTGGTTTAAAACTAATAGATATCTCCCTTGCAAAGCTCTGTTACTTGTTGATTTTGGCTTTTAATTCAGGTCCTCTTCTTTGTTTGTTCTCTTTCAATTCTTATACATTATTTGCCTTTCAAGTCTTCAGATTTGATACACAACGATGAGTCTTACTAGGTTGTCCAAATAGTCATCTGCAGAAAGTAAATTCATAGTAACTTTCGAATTGTTTTTTTTTCATCTAGCATCGAATTTTACTTAAGCAGAAACGAATTGAATTCCGAAATCCCATTAATTGATCAATGATTGTACGTTGATTTTTAAAAGTGCTACAATCTGTGCAACTGTTAATCCCATATGAAAATCAGTAACTTTTTCTTATCTCTTCTTACTTTCCTTTAGAGTCAAACTGCATGTAAGGTTTGTTCCGTATCGCAGACTAGTGCAAGCCGTCACTGTTATTACTTTAACTTAACAGGATCTTCATTGATATTAGTAGCAACAGGTGGATGCTGCTTTTAAGCATTGAGGATAGTTTAAGAGTTCTGTATGGGAGTTCATTTGGAAGACTTATGTACTTGCAACAAAACACAATTATCACAAACACTTGTTCGTATATAATTTGTCCAACTTAGAACTGAACCTTACATATATTATCTAAAATTGTTTTTGAAATTCAAGGTGAGACATTTAGAAACTGCACAAAAAGCAATGTTTCTTTCAAGGATATTCATATTTTGTCATGATGATCATTTTACCTTGTCAAATTTTTGATGATATTATTTGGAGGATCATTAGCTGAAAAAAGCAATGTACGGTTTATTGTTTTCCATGAGCTATGATTTGATTTTCACTTTAGAGACACAAGTTGTCGAAATGGCCATATGTCGACATTAAATCTACAGTGACTTCAGTATTTTGTACTTTATTACAACAGGGCCGATGCCTCTGCTGGGGAATTGTTAGTCCCCGAAGGATTTCACCAACCCAGTAATAAGTACTTTGTTGCTGACCCGGAAACTGATTTTTTTTAAAAATTTGTAATATCAAAATTTTATTCAAAACTAGGCAGCATTTCTTTCGTGCATAGGTCTTTGGCATTTATTATTGTTATTATTATTTGCATTTATTTATTTATTTCATTTTATGTGTAGAAATGATCGGTTGTTCGGTTCATTGTTTTAGAAATGTTCTGATATAGATCTACACTGCAATGACATAAGTTGTCGAAATGGCCATATACAGAAACTTGATTTACAGTAACTCTGTTATTTTGTCATTTTCCTCTTTATGGTCTGTTTTAGCCATGTCAGTCAATTTTTTTTTCAGTGAAAACAAAATGGGAAATTTATACTGTTGGCCATCTACATCAAAACCAACTGTAAAGTTTCTAAACGCATGGTCCACTTGTTTCATTACATCAAAACGTCAAAATCAGAGTATACTGTTTTGTTCGCGTTTACGAATGAAATCTGAATTTGGCATAGATGAAAGAAACAAAGGAAATGTGGAGCCATTCACATCTTTATACCAACTAAACCTTTTATAAATTGCATACAAATTTTGGATAAAATACAAATCTTTACCGGATACAGGAGATTGATAGTATGGAGCCCAGATAGTAACCCATAATTCTATTTTAAAATTTCCCAGTCACTCATGAAATATGACTGCTTGTCACTAACCCAGTAGTCCTGTGATTGCCCGAAAATCCATTTTTGGACAGTTTTCTTATCTCACTGTTTTCCTTTAAAGGTATGCTGTATCAAAATGCATGTTTCTCGTCTCAGACTAGCGCTGAACGTCATTGTTATTACTTTAACTTAACGGGATTTATTCATTGATGCTGCACGGTGCTGCTTTTTCACTTATAATATTGTCACTGACGTCGCAATATACTGAACTATGTTTTCTCGGAGCGCATTAATGGGCAATATAAGCGTTTATCGAAAAATAAATTCTTTGCTAGTTGTTCATGACGTTGACCAATGAAATTGGACGTTGCAATAGCATTTGGAATTATTCTAAAATAAAAAGCCTTCCATTTAGTTAAATAGATGTACATATATAAACATGTTAATGTCAGTTAGGCTAGGGGTGTAAAGTTTAATCGTGTTACATTAATCGCCGAGATTTTCCGAAAACACCTGGCAATGTTGCTTTATTTGTAACATGCTTTGTTGCGAGTCAGTTTCCCTCTTATTTGTTGTATAACTCTGCATGTAGGAGTATAAACCATATCAAAATCAATTCTCTTTTACCAAGTTACATTTTGATAAGTCAAAACCTCACTGTGCAATATGCGTTTAAATCAGCAGATCTTACAATAAAAAATATTGCGAATTTATATTAAAATGACAATATAGATCGAATTACGTGTTGCCGCGAAAATCCTTTTTTATTAACTTTGATATAAAAATGTGTAGGAGCTTCACATATATTATAAATACCATAGTAAATCATGTCATAAACAATTGGGTCGTAAGTAAATGGAAAGTTTATGGAGTAAATATATACTTTATATGGGATAACGCGTTGCATACGAACTGTTTAGTTGTTTGTCTTCAAAAATATGCTTTGCTCTTGTAGGATATGTAAAATGTACGTGTTAAAGAGTCAAATTTAAAAACGAAAACACTTGAGATAAACAACATGTGGCATGAAGTCATGAACAATACCTCCAGAATTTTTAGATTATCAGAAAAAAGAAACATCCTGTACCGTTAGTTATATTTAGTCAAAGGGCAGATTTGAATATCTTTCCTTTCACCATATATCAGCGGAAATCTAGGTTAGGTTAGGTTAGGTTAGGTCTACTGTGGACTCTGGCTTCTAGCCACTTTGTCCGCCTCTATTTCTTCTAACTTCATGTTTAGTTCAGTGTGACTTCCGGGATTTATTTTAATTTCTAAGTCAGCTTTGGGGTTAAATTTCACTTCTTGGTGTTCCCAGTACTTGTCCAGGTATAAAATTATCTCCCTTCTAGAAAAACTCTTCTGTGTTCATAACTTTTTTCGGAACCAATTTACAGCATGGCGACGAAAATAAACAATCAACAAAATGTCAAGATATCGAAAGAAATAAACAAATACAATATTTAGTGAAAACGTCATTCAATTCCCAGATCCTAACTTTGTAGTTAAAAAGTGATTAAACTTGCTCCAAGAAGAGGTAGTATGCGAATTCCTTACATAATTTACTGTCGTGATGAAAATATTCAATGGACAGACTGGTCAAAATCAATTGCTATAGGGCGTTAAAATGCATGTACCCAGACAATATTATATGTACAGATAGATTTTTTAACATACTTTATTTATAGGTGAATTTAGTGACGATTCTTGCATAAGAAACACTGAGATCAAAAACTAATTTTATGTTACTAGGCAAAATCATATCGTCTCGAAACAGCGCGACTTTCCTTTTATACCCACGATCTCAAAGAGTTATCATCAACAAAAGATTTCATTGGTTCAATCAAGGAAAAGGGCGTGCCTTCAGTAAAAGCCCATTCAAAGACCCCGCGTGCTTAGTGAGTAAAAACCAATTTTGTTTATGTAACCTGGACGGTTGCGAGGTAGAAATAATCGTGTTATATACTTTATTTCGTCGAAACCACTGCGTGTAACCAGTCCAAAATTTGCAAATGAATCGATGAATATATAATTGCAAGTATATTTTTCCTGAAAATTTTCGTTATAGAGAAAAACCTAGATCCAAAACTCTTTGGAACCCTGTATATTCCGGGAAATCTCATTTTTCATTAAAAAATATGCAGGAAATATCAAAATTAAAAAAAAATGTCATTTGTCAATATCAAGATACATCACATAAACAGAACAGAGTATAAATTTTCATGTTATAAGTAACTTTTATCAGGTCTTAACAGCGAGTCACACATTGCAATCGACATTTTTAACTTTTCTAAGGAGAGTTCATAGTCTATTGATATAGCTTACTTGGTACAGGGAGATAATAAAATAATGCAGTCTTTATCTTGACTCGTGAACAAAAATAGTTTTGCTTAATAACTTTGTATTTAGTAATTTTTTTTAGATAGATTTAAGGTAGCACAACAGTCTTCGGAAGAGAATTATCAGCCCCTAACTTAAAATTACTATCACTTTATTATTTCTAAGATACAATAACAAATGAGGTATCAAACGAAAGGAAAATGACAAAATTGTCTTTCGATGCCCTTTTAAAGAGTATCCATATTAAGTATTAATGTAAAAATTTCCATATTTGGCAAAAATTTGAGTTTTTTATATAATATTTTTAAAATGAAAATAACTTTTACATCTTTACAGATAGCTGAATTCTGTTAGTTTTATCTAAAAGAACCATTTAAATGCAACAAAACCGTGTCTCAGATTTTCTATATAGAGTCTGGTTTGAAAATAAACTAATTTTAAATTTTGAGAAAGCAAAATTTCTTTGAGTTAAAATTTAGAATTAATTTATTTTCAAAAAGACCCTATATCAAAAATCTGAGACACGTTTTTGTTGCATTTAAATGGTTCTTTCAGATAAAACAAACAGAATTCAGCTATCTGTAAAGATGTGAAAGTTATTTTCATTTTAAAAATATTATATCCAAAACTCCAATTTTTGTCAAATATGGAAATTTTGACATTAAAACTTAAAAGGAATACCCTTGAAATCAGCATAAGAGTCAATTTAATAATTGTCCCTTTATTTGATACCTTATTTGTCACTGTATCTTTACTAACAATAAAGTTACAGTCTTTCAAAGTAAGGGACTAGCAATTTTCTTCAGAAGACTGTTGTGCTACCTTAAATAGCCAGTAAACCAATTAGGCCTCAGGAATACTGAGAGCTACGAGCTATTTCACCTCATACAAAGAATAACTCAGTGATATCACTAAATATATTTCCTTTGTTGTGCTTTAGTTTTCTCTTTTGCATTTTTTTAAAAGTAATTAAATAAAGGGATATTAAGTAAAAATGCATTTGTAAAAAATTCCTACATATCCACGGCAACATCAAACACTTGGAACATTGCTGTTCTTTATCTTGAAGTCAACAATGAGCACACGCTCTTTCCTCACACTAAGTTAAAGACAACTCTAGCACTGCCTAAAGCGGGATTCAACCATGATCAACCATGGAAGTATATGATACTTCTACATGTATGCTTATATGGATAAACTTTCTGTTATAATAATTTTCAGTTTTAAAAAAGACGTGAAATTTATCATCATTATGACCGATCCTTTTAGATTATACATATAAATCATACTTAATATTGATAGACAATTTATATTTATTTCATGTAAGACAAGGCTACAGCTATTTCAGGGAGATATTACAACAGGAAGTTCTGTTTTCCTGTATGTAATTGGTGTAATAAAAAAAAAATAATAATAGTAATAATAATAATAAAACCCAAGCTAACCCTTTTCTTCTTTCCTACATATTTTCAGAGTGGCTTCAACATACTCGGTACTATGATAACCCACCTTCTGGCGAGATTTGTATGATCAAAACATCATTATTGAACATACAGGACTGCTACTAAACTTGAAATGAATAATGTCGGTCACCCAATAGATTTCACTGCAGTGATTTCCATCCAACACATCACTGTATTTTGATATAAGGAAAGAAATAACCGACATATCTTACTTGGAATACAGAAAAACATTAAAGATCAGCTTTTGTTTCAGATAGATGCAAAGTAGGACCATGGTCATCATGGGGAGATATAAACTGCCATACGAAACAACGAAAAAGAACCAGGCGATACATGAAAGAATCCACAGGATGTACTGAGATCCTTGCGGAGGTCAAAACTAGTAAGTGTTATACAGTAACATATAATTTCTTGTCATTAAATACATCTGAAAGAAACTTTTAATATAGGTTTTTGACACCAAATGTAACTTGTATTTAGGAATATAAAGATAAGAAATAAAAGTAAAATAAAAAGTATGTTGGAATTTGTGTTTTAATTCGTTTGTTAAGACATTACAATTAAAAAGCAACCATTTAACAAGACTCAGAAAATAGATGACGTTACAATGAAAATGTCAAAAGTTTGCAGTTCAAAAGACGCATTGATATAAGTTGAACAAGTAATTACTGTGTTCGCAGAGCGAAACACAAAAGTCTCCCAAACGAACTCCCATATTCATCAACCCTCCTGTCAAACTCAAACCAATTCTGAGCATTTCGAATTTTCCTACCTTTTTTCCGTTTCCATGGCAACGGTCGCCATTTTGAAATTTTAAGATCAAAAATCATTTCTATGCATGCTAGGCTACATTCCTGTCAATTTTCATCCAATTCTGAGCACTTTGAATTTTCCCGCCTTTTTTCCGTTTCCATGGCAACGGTCGCCATTTTGAAAATTTTAAGACCAAAAATCACTACTATCCATGCTAGGCTACCTTCCTGTCAATTTTTATCCAATTCTGAGCACTTTGAATTTTCCCGCCTTTTTTCCGTTTCCATGGCAACGACCGCCATTTTGGAAATTCCGAGACCGGATGGCACAACTTCTCAATGTCATCTACCAGCATACGAAGTTTCATGAAGTTCCAGTCAACGGTCTTCGAGATATGTTCCGGACAAAAATTTTACGCCGGAAGAAGAAGCGGAAAAAGAATAATAATAACAAGTGATAATTGTGTTTGGA
>MJUU01048471.1:1147-13074 GCA_002080025.1 Modiolus philippinarum | reverse complement strand
CCACTTCTTTTGGCGACTCCTGATGAAAAGCTTATAATTAAAATGACGCGGCATTCACTGCTAAACAGGAGGTGTAATGTAATAAGTACAAAATGTACATGTTGTAAGCAGAGAAAAAAAAGATCTGTAACAGTACACACACAGTGTTTCTGTTACAAAACACTCAGGTCTGACATATTTCACAGTGTAAACACCAGCAAATGTCTGTGAAAAAAACAGCAAACTTCCTGTAGTTAATTACACACACGACTTAGAAATATATTGGCCAGTCATAAATATCAGTGTAAACACCAGCATTTCACCAATTATTGTCAGTGTTTTCACTCATGTCAGACCTGGGTGTTTTGTAACTGAAACACTCTGTGTGTACTGTATATATGTATTTTTCAATTAAAGTTCTATTTATAGTTTTCATAACGAGAAAGAATTGTATATCGATGGATATCAACTAGAGTTATGTAATTTCATAATATAATAAACGAGCCTTTGGCTAGTTTATTATATTTTAAATTACATAACGATAGTTGCGCGATATCCATCGATATACAATTTTTTCGAGTTGTTAAAACTATTTCTCTTATGATGCTGTGAATATTTAGTGCCGAACTGCTGTTTATGTTTCAAATAACAACACCGTTGCTTGGTAACGTTAATCACGGCCAACGAGATTTCACAGTGGTCCAATAGAAACGTCGAAAAAATAATAGCACATCACGCGTGATGTGTTATTACTTTGCGCTCGACCAATGAAATTGCTGTAAAAGCGATTCAACAAGTTCATATCTAACTCCAGCTTCAAAGTCTCGTTATGTACCGCAAATAACTATTCGTGCAAGAAATAGATAATAAGCGTGCATCATAAGAGAATAACAAATTCACTGTCTTAGAACATACCAAATACTGTGTTACTAGGGTTCATGGCCACTTGATTCTTTGCTGCGTCACCAATAAGTCTTTCTGTATCTGTGAAGGCAACATAGCTGGGAGTTGTTCTGTTTCCCTGATCATTGGCAATGATTTCAACTTTGCCATGCTGGAATACTCCTACACAGGAATATGTTGTTCCAAGATCAATTCCAATTGCTGGTCCTTTATCTCCCATTTTCCTGAAAAGTACATATAACCAAAAGTTCAAAAGTGCTTCCGTCATATATACTTAACACATCTTCGGAATAGTTGATAATCTTAATTCTCCAATGAAACTACAACCATCAATATAGATTATACATGTAACAGGCAAATTTAATGGTTTATTTTTAGCAAATCATGAACTGTAGTGGACAAGTGTTGATTGTATTGAAATTCAATACAAAAGTCCCCTACATGCACCCATAAAACCTGTAAAACAATATCTTTTATTACACCAGCAATACTAGTACATATAGTAAAAAATAATGTTTTTCCCCAAGTCCTCAGCCTATAAATCCATCAAAATCAGGCCAACCTTAAAGTTTGCTGTTTATCGACCTACTCATAAAAAACCTACCTACTCAAAAAATTTTATTGACATTTCCCAGACAGAAAATTTTTTTATTCTATTTTTAGTATATTTTCTTTAAAATTAACCCCTTTTTGACATCTTTTGAGAAAAAAAAATTTACCTACCTACCTACTCACATCCAAAACTGACAGTCGATAAACAGCAAACAAACATTTTATATAGGATGGCCCCAGCAGCCCTGAACAAAGCTCAAACTTGGCCTGTAATAGACAAAATTATCTGTTGTTTACCATGTTGACATTTAGCTATTTTTATCAGCCTATGTTATCTTTTACTTATCTGACTTTTTATTTTTATTTTTCAGAGTAAATGATAAACATAGGATGATAACAGTAGTTTTGTAAACGACAGATATACTTCAGTCTAGGTCTGTAACTCATGGTAGTAGACTCACATACAATGTGGCCAATATAAGCTCAATATCTGCAATGGTTTAGAAGAAAGTCAGGACAACTTGTATTTCACCAAAATTTTCTACGTCCAAGGCCCATAACCTCTGTCAATAATCAATGAACTTGAACCAAACTCAAAGGATGCATTTGAGACTGTTGTTCTTGGAAGTAAGAACTAACATTTCAAGTGCGAACAGCGGAACACAAAGAACGAATTCAAGATGGCAGTTAAAATTACAGATGTAATTATTGTCGAAGTAAATTCTTTTGTAAGACAAAGAAAAAATCGCCCGGTAATTCGCTGAGTATGCTGAAGGAAATTAAACGACAAGGAATTCTGTAGTCCATCTAATCAGGGCCAGATAAAGGATTTTAGAAACGGGTAGCCTAAATCATTAGCAAGCGAACAATTTTTTGACTATTTTTTTCATTCAAATCCTAAAAATGTTTCATTTCTGGGTAAAATGAGTAAGATGTGTTAAACTATATGTGATGTGTTAAATTATAGCTATATGTGTAGTTTAATACTTAGTTCATAATTGCCACAACATTTTTTTTCTCTGGCGGTAAGATTTAAACGCCCTTTGCCCCTAGCTCCCCTTCAAATTTTCTCCGTCTTAAAATATCTAACTGCATAAATTGAAGTAATGGAATTGGGCACAAGAAAGTTAAAAAATTGACAGGCATTTCCAAATGGGAAAAACATGGAAAATATCAATACAAAGCCAATTTTGCCAAAATTTCAGTCTCATCCTTCGTGTTTACTGCGTCACGAAAAGCTTCAGGGAGTTCTCAGTGACTGGGCTGGCATCACTAAAGGCGTGCCCCAAGGTTCTATACTCGGTCCCCTACTTTTTAACATTTTTTTTATAAATGATATATTTTACTTTATTGAGCATGGTACATTATATAACTATGCTGATGATAACACCTTGTCGTATGCTGACTATGATTTCGATAATTTAATGTCTGTTCTTTCAAATGAAAGTGCCATTTTGATCGATTGGTTCAAAATTAATTGTATGCAGGCTAACCCTGATAAATTTCAGGCTATTGCCATTGGAAATGAGACGCATGATATGAAACCAGTTTTTAATATTGAGTCAGCTGTAATAAATTGTGATGATGTGGTAAAATTACTGGGGATCGATATAGATTATCAATTAAATTTTAATCAACATATAAAAAATATATGTCGCAAGGCCTCTCAGCAACTCAACGTGCTTAAACGCATTGGCTGTTTTCTGTCAAAAATTGAATAAGCTCACCATTTTTCATACTTTCATTCTTTCAAACTTTAATTTTTGTCCTTTGGCCTGGCATTTTTGCACTAAAAGTAATACTGATAAATTGGAAAAAATTCAAGAGAGAGCCTTGCGATTCATATATGATGACTACAAGAGTACAAATGATGAATTAATAGATCGAGCGAAAGTACCATCACTTAAGATCAGAAGGATGTGTACGATGGCTATTGAATGTTTTAAGATTTTATATAGATTGTCACCACCTTGTTTATATGACCTTGTTGTTTTTAAAAATTCAAATTATAATTTTAGATATTCTAATATTGTAGATATTCCAAGAGTTAGAACAACAACTTACGGTAAAAACTCTTTCAAATATGCTGCTGCTGTTTTATGGAATGACCTACCTGATGATTTTAGAAAAACATCTAATTTTAACCAGTTTAAGAGCATAATTAAATCTTGGGATGGGAACAATTATAATTGCACTATATGTGCTGATACCATCTAGGTCATTCCAAACTAAAATTTTTAGCTTAGCTTGCACGTTTGCTCTTATACTTGCCTTTTAGCTTAGATCTGCTTTTTTAGTTGCTATTTTATTTATTTATCTCATTGACATCTCTTTTATTATGTTTATCATAGCCAGCTCTTCATATTTGTGTCTCTTGTATGTTCCTTATTTATTTTGCATGCTTTGTTATATTGTGTTATGTTATTGTTGATTATGTCGGTCAAAAGCACACCAGTGCTTATGTTTCTTATTGTGTATATATGCCGACTCTAAATAAAACTTATTTATTTATTTATTTATTATGTCTAATGCAACTAACTAGTTATATTTCCCTAAAGTGTTAAGACATTTTTGATACACTTGATTAAGAATTGTTTTAAATTTTCTCCCCCAACTTTTCATCTCCTGATGTGCGGAAGGCACAGTAGCTCTTACTTTTGAATCAAATGAAGTCTTTCAAAGAGCATTCCGGTATCATGCCAGTCAATTGGTCTTTTTTTCACATCTTATAAATGGTTCTTTTTTTTATTGCTTAGAAATATATTTTTGTCTTTAGTTTACTTTTTATAAAATGCAAACATCATATCATATTCATCTTTGATTAAACGAACAAAAAACATTCAATCTCTTAAAATTTGTTTCCATCAGTCGCCATCTTGATTTCTGTTCTAGGAACACACACCACCTCAAAGCAGGAGCATGTTCTCGGAACAAAAGTTCGTTCCAAGTGTCGCATTCTTGGTGTTCGTGATGTTCATATCATTCAGAGTTCACACACTCGTGTCAGGAACAGGTGTCTCGAATGCAGCCAAAGTTAATCTGTTACATCTTAGACCTGAAAACTTAGGGTGATGGACTGACGGACATATGGATGGAGTTCAAACCTAAAGTATCCTTCCACGAACTTTATCTAAAGCTGGAGGGGCCGATGGGTTTATTTCGTTCTCCGTGATCGGGATTTCAAATTCCCCGTGATTCGTTTTCTTTTTCATAAATTTGTCGTGAATCGTTATTAGAACATTGTTTGATCCGTGATTGACAAAATGAATTTCCCGTGAACTGTGATTGGTCCGAATAATTTTTTCGTGATTCGTGATGAGACCCCGCCCATCAGGCCCCTCAAAGCTTGAATGTCTTTAACTAAATAGGGTGACCAAACGCTTGATCCATATTCAAAAATTGGACGCACAATAGTTTTATACAAAGTAGATACTTTCTCAGTCGATAAATTTGTAAAACAGTCCTAAGCGTTGATTAGCTTTTTTCACAATATGCGATACATATATGATGTTCAGGAAGCAAGTCATTAGAAATTAAAACTCCTAAATCTCGTTGATAATCTTCTTCAATAAGAGGTATACCATTTAAACTGTATATAAAGTCAAAGCATCTCCTAATCCGTAACACAACACTCTTTGATTCATTTAAACGTAATAACCAAATTTTTGAACATGCGGATAAAGTGTTCAAATCATCTTGTAACCTTTGACAATCATCGGGCTCCAATATCTATCTGTATACAAAAATGTAGCTTAGTATCATCATGATCATTGGCAAAAAGTTTAGCAGTAGAACTAATGCATTCAGGCATGTCATTGATAAAAATTATGAACAAAATAGGACCAAGAATACAGCCTTGCGGAACTCCACTGGTAATAGGTTTCCATTTAGAAGATCCACCAGGAAGCATAACCCTTTGACGACAACTACTATTAGAAATGATACTATCCATCGTAAAATATTTCCATGAATTCCCATATTACTAAGTTTAAGCTTCAATCTCTGATGAGGGATGGTATCAAACGCCTTAGCAAAGTCTAAATAAATACAATCAGTGCCATTTTTGCAGTCAAAAGACTCAATCCAGTCATTTAAA
This sequence comes from Modiolus philippinarum, assembly GCA_002080025.1. NCBI lineage: Eukaryota > Metazoa > Mollusca > Bivalvia > Mytilida > Modiolidae > Modiolus > Modiolus philippinarum. The sequence goes on along the minus strand of MJUU01048471.1, from coordinate 7,544 downwards.
CACCCTATCAGATGAGTACCCGGTAATGCAAGGACTACAGTTCTGGAAACCATGTTGGTGGCAAGATAATAATCGATTTCTAGTTAAATGTGAAGTTATGGCATCCTGAATTAACCTTTCCATAAGTTTAACAATTTGACTAGTTAATGAAACAGGTCGATTAGTCCTAGGTTGTGAGGGGATGGAATTTTTAGGGCCAAAATATACATGCATAGAGTATGTCTTTGATTTAAGTGAGCACAAAAACAACTGCTACATGTTTACCTTCTTTTTCCTTTCATGCAGACATACACGGACTTGTCTTGGAAAAAACTCCGAAACTTAAAGTTTAACAAAATTATCTAATCACCAAAAAAACCAGATGCAATGTTTGACGTGGTTAGCGGCACCAGTTCGGAAAATTTTGGCGTCACAATATAGATTTTCCGACGTCACAATCGGCGCAATTCATTCATAAAAAGAAGTAAGAAAGTGGTCTATACGCAAGTCGCAATGTTACATTTTGGTTCGAATGTTCTGTAAAACTTACTTGTTTTTTTTGGCTAAGTTCCTCTCTCTTCTTCTTACTTCCTTCTCTATTCTTTAACTGGAAATCGCGTGACTGAACTTTCTTTTATACTGTCAAAGGAAGTGATATCATGAAGAATTTTCCAGAAAAGTTATTTATAATCTCCGACACATTAGCAACAAGTAAATTATTCGGGGAATCGTGACTTTTCTAGAACACACACACACATTAGAACAAAAACAAAAAAACAGAAAGTAAAATTCAATCAACACAGTCTTAATCGATTCTTAATCAAGTGGTACAATCAGTGGCGGATCCAGACTTTCTGCTAAGGGGGGGGGGGGGGGGGGGGATGGGGCACCAATATTTTTTTTCAAAAGGGGGGCCCGGAACCAATTTTTTTTTAAAAACCCCTAGGAATTTTAAATATTTTCCGGCCTAAGGAGGGGGGGCGCCCCCCCCCCTAAATCCGCCACTGACAATGAATAGATTAAATCGCCACTTTTGTGAACTCGGCCCGAGCATTTAAGGTGTCGGAATCGGGACAACTTCAGACGGCACGTCTTTTTACTCAAATAAACTCAAATATACTCAAATAAACTCAAATAAACCAAAATAAACATAAATATAGTTTGAATAATACAAAATTATGATAATTATAAGCCAAAAAAAATATAATTTAGTTTGATTTCATTCTCTTTTTATCCGAAAAATGTGACAAATGTGTCTTGTTAGTAAACGTAGTGTGGCTAGGTTGCCAAATACCTCCCTGGGGTCTAATGGACTTCACATAATGTTGTATCAGCTTTGACACTATCGAACTGTAATTTTTACCACTGTAAATAAGTAGCCTGGGACTGTTTTATTAGTCACAGAAGTAGCTAATTGTTCAATATTTTTCACAAAAATGATAAATTGACAAATTCAGAAGTAGAATTTTACTTTATCACACAAGTGCTGTTTGGGTACTGCTGCTCAGGGCAAATACCAGTCATTTGCCGACCATTTTACAAACGCTGTAGTTTTCGTAAAAAATCTAACCACTAAATGAAAAATTGGGACAAATTAAAAGAATAGACCCTTTCACGATAACTGCGGTCCTGCGATTTTGAGTGGAAAATAAAAACAGTTCCCGCAAAAATGACGTCGTAGAACAATTAATCAAGACGTCACTTATACTATGACGTTTCATTTTACCCACTCAAAGGCATATGAGCGCATGTGCAAAATTCAGGACCGCAGTTATCGTGAAAGGGTCTATAATATTTTGTTTTATTTGCAACATTTAAGAGCGGTACGAAAAAGTTCTATTTTGATATCATCTCATTAGTTACCGTATACAAGATACACACACATCAGTTGATGGATTATTTGAACAATTTCAAAACTGTGATAAAATAACTGTACAATAACATTAAAATATGTATTTTTATTGCTCTTAATTTATAAATAGGTTTATTTTGTACTTGATTTATTTCTATTTGGGTATACATAAGGTTATTCAGGTTTATTTGAGTTTATTTGAGTTTGTTTGAGTTTATTTGAGTAAAAAGACGTGCCCCAACTCAGACCAAAGACCCGTCGGACCAAGACTACTCGGACCAGTTTTGGGACAACTCGGACCATAGTTGAAGACAAGTCGGATCAGTTCTTGGACCACTTTGAAATACGATCCTCGTCAGTTTCAAAGACTTTTCGGAATATATTTAAGTAGGAATCTTGTCAGATTCAAAGGCAACTTAGGACCAGTTTTCAGAAACCACTACAGCACGTGCACTACAGTGAATCTACAGTTAAACAATTTCCAGAAAATTTAATTTCGGAAGTGCTTTCTCATTATCCAGTGTGCAAATTAACCTTCCTAGAATATATATGAATGGAATAAAGGCCATCAGCACAATGAACCAAACAATTTTTTATCTGAAGATATCACGCCGATGAAGCATATCTGTGAAATAAATCGTTATCTGTACCAACTCCTAGTCCAAGCTTCACTGCATGCGTTCTACATATTATTAATTCTCAGAAAAATAAACACCAAAAGGCAAGTGATAAGTATAACTTTACGCTTTATAAGGACATCTACCCTAGCCCGTGTCACGTGGCCCGTGTATGGTTGAGAAAATTAAGAGATTGCTGGTAACTGTTGTGTAGCGGTAAAGGGTTGGCACTCCACAGATACCGTTGACGTAGTACTCTACAACGTCCCGGCTGGCTGCGTGCAACAGGGGATTTCATTGTGTACATTACAAACTTGATACAGTATATTTTATCATTATAATATATAAATGATATGGAGCTTATAAATACCAGGAAACTGCTTAAATCATCCAAAAGTGACAGTAATCTTAAAGGGAATGCAAGGTCTAAAAATATTTTTTGATATGTGATATGAAATGTCTTTTGTAAACCTAATCCATATGTCTTATCTTTATTTATGTTACAATTAAAGGTACAGAGGCTGTTTTCTTATCAAATTTACACACACTGGGGGTGCTCATTATCATATTATCCGGAAGTATGTTAATGACGTATCAACGACTGTTTACAGTTATACATCAAAATGAAAATATATTGCAGAGTGAAAGGTTAATCTGTCATCATCATTATTTGTATCAGATTTCTTCTAATTTTTCTATAAAACAATTTAATTTCAAAATGAGTTATTATTATATAGTAATAAAAAAAAACTAAATAAAATATAAGTTATTGGTATGTCACATTATTCATGTAATAATCATAATTAGATAAATAGGTAAAAGGTTATTTATCTATTTTATTTCAAGTTTAAAATTCAATTCAAGATAAGCTGTGAAATGAAATAAAGTATTCATTTTATAAAACTGATGTTTTATATTTTTAATGCTTTTGTCATTGATGATAAATATTAGAAAATATCAAATTTATAATGTTTTGTCTTTTAAATCTAAATTTGTCCTTGGATTGTTCTTTTCAGACTGACGGTTCGGTTCTCACTTACTTACTTTAAAATATTGGACTGGAAATTAAGATCTATATCAAATTTAAATTAGACTACATGAAATTCATTTTTAGTGAGGAATGAAATGAAAATATTTTAATATTTCTTATCATAGGATATTGTTACTGTTCTAGATGTTATCAACAGTACCACCCTCCTTTTCCCACACAAAAATACAATGCACATGCTACAAATGTATGTAAACCATGTAAACTGGAATATTTTATAAATGGTGTTGATGTTCCTGCATTATCATCAAAATGCTACTAAATATATAAAATTAAAATTAGCACTTCTCTAATTATTTCTATGTGTATTATTTGATTGGAAAAACAGGAATTGTCGCTGCTACGTCACAACAGCTGTGAAATGTGGGTAATATACTGATAAGGGAGACAAGTAAAGTAATCAAAATGTCAGCTTCCCTGGAGTGTTATTTACTTCAAATATTTGTTGATTACTAGTTAATGTGTTGACAAACAATCAAATGGTTACTATGAATATTTATAATTTGATGTTATGTAAGTATAAACAAAACATTATTTTGACCCTTGCATTCCCTTTAAAAGTGTTATAGTGAATGAAAATAAATATGTATTAAACGTTGAGAAATCTCTCAATAAAAAACTTGAAAGCGCTAGCATATCTGAAATTGAATACTACAATTACAGGTGGAGGAATTGTAATACAATTAGACGCTGTTTCATTTGATCTTGAAAAATATTACTGTGAGACTAACAATTATGAGCTGTGTAAAACATCCTCTCAAAATTGGGAATGTGGTACAACATACATACCAAATCAAGTATCAGATGCAGTGCTATACACTCAATGCATATTTGACAAAATGTAGGCTTTTAGTTAATGGGAAAAACACTGACCTTTTTACACAAACTGATGTGGAGCACATACATGACATAATGGCTAATAACTACTATAAAAGGTGCAAAACTCAATATTGGGATGTTAAACAAACAACTTGCTTGTAAACTGCAATCTGCTCTCAGTTCTATATCCAATCATAGAGACAATGATAGAGAAACAATAATCAAGTGACTATCTATCTGGAGATGCAAAATGTTATAAATGTAAGAGAGCTTGTAAGACACGTGCGGTTTTATGTAACTCTGGTCACTGGGTCCATTACAAGTGCGACAAGTTAACTAATAAAGAAATAGATGAAATAGAGAGTAAAGGGGATGCACATGCGTACATTTGCAAGACATGTATACTAAATTCAACAAAAAACAGTACAAAAGTGTTGACCTTACACAATTCTGTAAATTTGGGAGCAAATATAAACCACCCTTCACTTGCTAGTGACTTATTAACTGAAGAGATATAAGGTAATGGGTGTATTGATACATCTGTATGTGTAGACAATAAATGTACAAACTGCGATCTGGATTACCACAGCAAATGTTTAGACAATCAAAATGAAATTTGTTACTCATGTATAGGGTTGATGAATAAGGAGAAAGAATCTGAAGTAATGCAAATACAAATAGATAGTACTAAAGTAGCCACAACGAAATTTGCTGCGACTTTTCTCCAAATATCTTATTGAGTAAATGTTAAAGGATGACATGGCATACACCAATGGAAAGCTATTTTTTTCCTCGTCATGCCATGCATTACCATAATTTTACAACACATGGTTAAAAAGTTTTCAATTACCCTCCTATGTTATTTTGACAGAAAATTTGAGTCGAAAACAGAGGGAGTATAGGATTAAACACCGTTTTAAAGGAATTTATTGGAGTATAAACGGGACCAAGTCACTCACAAACAAATAAAAGTCCGAAGGACTTTTATGATATGTTTGTGAGTGACTTGGTCCCGTTTATACTCCTATAAATTCCTTTCAAACGGTGTTTAATAATTATAATTCTTTTAATTTGATGATAAGTAATTAAATTCTTACTCACACGTATTTGTTCTATTTGATTCACTCGGCGTATGAATTTATTAGGTGAACTTAAATGTAGTTCGGTCAACGTCGTCTATCGAAAAATAAACGACTTCAGAAATTGCTACCGGAAGTAAATTCAATCAATCATATCAGCGTATTTCCTATAATGCAAATTATATAAGAATTATATTGTTATAATTCCCTGGGGTCTATCGAATAACCAAAACACGTGGGTCGGGAGTTAATCTCGATTGCGAAGCAAAAAATTAATTATGTAATTACTTGACAAAGTGTCAACAAAAACTTTTTACATGTAAACAAATTTATTTTGATAAAAGTAAATGGTAACGGGATATTGGTTCTGCAAATTTTATTCAGATTTGCCTAAACATTTTTATGTAAATTAGTAAACAAATAAAAATTATGTTTGTTCATTGGCCACCCGAATAAACAACGAACAAGCACCCTATATGCAAATAAGTAATCAATCGGCAATCCATTTGCTGTCTTTTCATTGGAGTGTTGGTTTGCGTAAATCATTCATCAATCACTCCCACATCGAATTTCTTTAAAATTTTAGTGGAATTAACATGAAGGTCTATGGAAAATATTTTTATTTGAACTTTGATTATTTCGGTAAATATACCAAGAGTAGCGGCAAAAAATTAGAAAATGAGACATATATGTTTTATTAGGGTCTTATTTAAAACCAAATAGCTACAGCGATTTAAACTGCGGCAAATTTCGTTGTGCGTACTTGAGTATGACATGTCAAAAGAAAGTCTGAAGTAACGTCTGTACAAAAACATAGTCAACTTAACATTAAAGATGTGACAAATGATGGTCAGCCTAAATTTCAACATATCAATCAGCATTCTATCATAAATGAAACTGGCTCTGAACAACAATCAAAAGTTAATGATAGTTTAAATCAAACAAACATTCATGATATTGATTATAATGCTAAGATAAAAGAGCTTAAACTGTTTGAACAAAA
>MJUU01048470.1:13785-26889 GCA_002080025.1 Modiolus philippinarum | reverse complement strand
GGGGGGCTATGGTCAAATTTTTCATCCTGGATTTTTTTTTGTGTGTAACTTCTATCCTGGCTTTTTATTTTTGTTCCAAGCCTGTCCTGGATTAACCCGCATAGGCATCCTGGATTTTTTTTGCTATAGGTAACCGTCCTGCCTTTTTTTAAAAAAAATTTGACCATAGCCCCCCATTAAAATCAAATGGTTGCTCCCTAAGAGACATATAATTAAAGAGATTGGCAACAAGACGAATTCTCGTGAAATCGCTCTGCCATCGAGACTTCGATAAAACTCCCACTTCACAAAACTAAATGACAGATATCACGATAATATATGAAAATATCATAAGAAAACTATCTAAATTCTACCAACAAAGTAAAATACTTTCCATTTTTCATTACTAGGAAGTTGTAATCACGGAAATAAAGTTTCAAAAATAAACAAGGCACACCACGATATCCGTCGTCAGATTTCCACACGAAGTCTCTGTCTATCTGCCAATATCTTTTTTGTTAATGAATAATTTTAAATCAAATTTTCTAAACTAATCTATAAAATTACTAACGAAAACAATTATCTTTTCAGTTTAGAAATATGTCGACTTATTTAAAAGTAGTTTACGAACTTCTGATGTGGCCGTACCATGTTTGTTGTGATTATGGGATGATAGTAGAGTTGCCAATCTCTGTAATTATATGTCTCCGATTATATTGACTGAAAATGAAATTTTCATAAAACTAAAAATATAAAAACTATGGCCTGACGCATAAGACTTTTCTTACTACTAGTATATATATATGTATGAAACCAAAATTTTTTCAATTATTGTTTAGTCAATTGCTATCCCATTTCAATGAAGTTTTCACTATCTACACGCAACACAGTCAATGACTGTTAGGGGACGACCATTTGATTCTGAGGGAGGGGGGATGGCAGATTTTGTAAATAAATATTCTGTCCCTGAAAAAGTTGGAAATAAATAATCTGGCCTGCACATCCAAGAAAATAAATAATCTGACCTTGGATTTATTGGTACAATATGGCGAAAAATAAATATTCTGGCCTGCAAACTTTTGAAAATAAATATTCTGGCTGGACCAAATTTGCCAGTAACCCCCCCCCTCAGAATCAAATGGTCGTCCCCTTATTGTTAAGCTAAGAATCATTGATTTGGCCACTTACACTCAGTGTAAGGGGAGGCAGGGTTTTTCCATATATGACATGTCTATACTTTTCTTTCTAGGACTGTTACCTTCATTGACTTCCAAAACACAGTGGGTGTACCAGCCCCAGGGTGGGGCTGATGAGAAGATCGTCACGATCATCGTGTCCTTGCCCGGGCTTAGGTGGCAGCGCCAGATTCTAGTATTGGATGTTACAATCCCATCATCCTTGTGTAGTTTTTCTTTTCATTTGGTTGCTGTCATTAACCTTTCAAATCGTTAAAACATGCACCATGTCATCCCACTGTCCATATGTGCACACCGACACTGGTTCTGATCTGTCACGTCATTTCCGTACAACCAGTGATTTCTCGGAGAAAGTGATCATAATTTTAGTCCCCATATTCGTTCTGTGTGTCGATTGTAAGCTCCTTTAAAGTCATGGCGATATATCTTCCCTATACATAGAGAAACGTCCTGCTACTAGTTCAATCGACTGACATTCGGCCATCTTGAATGTTGTCCGAGTCGTGGCTATCACGCCACCCCTCGATTCTGATTGGTTGAAAATTAATTAGTGGGCGGAGCAGCGATAGAATGTACCATCATGCACTGAACAATATGGCTGCGCCCATGGGACTTTTTGAAGTCGACTTCCGTGACGTTAATTTTTATTTTCATAGTGTATCGATCATATGACTTCAAAAATTCACATACTCGCGTTACCATTGAGCTCGCTGAGCTCGCTATAAAAGACATAAGGATTCTTTTTAATCCATACCTGTAATTTTCAGTAGAGCACCAATTAAGGATGTTGTAAGGTAAGTTTTGAAATCTATATTTGTCATTCGGATTTTTCAGGTTTTATTCAATATTCCTATGTGATATTGTTTGCCCAATAACACCCAAATTTTCTAGTCACCAAAGGCTTCAGTAACTCATTAAAGGTTAATTAGCAAGATTTCATTAAATTGTAACTTCTCCGTCCATCGGAAAGTATTTCATAATGATTTTTTTTTAATTTCACCTTAATACCTCATTAACTATATACCAAAAACTGATTTAGTCATCTTTTCCTTTTTTATTTATCTATTCGTTTTTATATATATATTTTTATAAAGAATAGATAGTTTATTAAGTTTCTGCAGATGGCCATTTTCACATTTTATGTCTTTTCACGGGTGCTGTTAACAAAGCAGGACATGCTTACCCTTCCGGAGCACCTGATGTCACTCTCAGTTTCACTGGAGTTCACACTGTGAGTGCCTTTGTTCTGAATGTTGTGGTTTCTGGTTCTGTGCTTTGTGTCTGTCTGGCGTCATTGTTTTTGTGTCTAACGTCATTGTTTTCTGTGTTCTCGTTTTTGCCCTGTCTTTTGACTTCGATTTTTGTGAATTTCACCCCTTTGTTCCTTCGGTGTTCTACTGCCGTTGTTTCACTACAGATCAACTTAACGTATTTGGAAGACATATAACAAAGAGCATATAACCAACTTGAAATTGACTACTAAACGAAGAAAAGATCATTAAAACATATGTTTAACCGGCTACAAATTAAGTTTGTTTGAACAAAACAATGCTGTAATAACTGAAACAGTTCAAATTAAGTCACCTGCTTCTTCTGTAAGTACGACGATTTCCAGTGCACTCGTCTTTACTCAATAAGTAACCATTCATAAATGTTTATTTTTTATGAATCAACAACACATCAATGACAAAAAAGAAATGATATCATAATGGGAAGTAAGTTTAAATGGTTGGGGACTTATTTCTTCTTACTGGAGTTACTATGAATCTTATTTCTGTACAACTTGTGCCTATTTGGCGTAGGTCAATTCAAAACATTTGAAATATATTGAAACTAAAATATTTGTAAAAGCTGGTAGAGAACAGTTATCAATAGGATCTAAAAGGGAAAGCAAAAATCAGTTAAGGAAAGACCTTTGGAAGATGGAGATACTCCTTAGGTGTTTACAAAAAATTCTTAAATCTATATATTAATATTTTATAAAAGATTGGTTTTCGGGCCAGATCTAATTAAATAAATTCACTTGAACTTTTTTACCAAATTTTATCATAAAAATAATATTGTGTTCACCTTCGAAGTTTTTGATTTTGATGTTCGTACCTTATCCAAACTGGTCAGAAGTTTGCATAAAGTTTCTATTAGGTCATTTGAAACTACATCGGTAACGACAACTTTAGCCTAATGTGCCTGTAAAACCCTTACCTCCTAAGTCCAAGATTCCTGCAATCTACAATAATGACTTTCGGAAAAAACTGTGATACATTTACTCAAAGCAGTTTCTATAGACTATGGGCATCATTTTTCTAAAATTTCTGAAATAAAGTTAACCATACTCATTTTTTACAAAAAGAAATTCAATGATTTATGATTTTGAGGTAAAATTAAGAAAAACAAAAACAATGTGGTCTTGGAGAACTAAAGGAAATTAAGAAAACTTGGAATCAAATATTTCAAAATCCTATACGTACAAATGTTTATTCCCATTGAATCAACTTTTTAGACTATTGGCTTTATGAAGAATTCCAAAAAAGTGATATTTGAGGCTTGAAAAAAAATGGGTAATCTAATTATAAGATATAGTTGTCATAACCAAAATAAACTTTCAAATAACTGATGTACAAGGCCTTAAATAAAGAAAACTGGACATCACTTTTATTGCAACGGGGGGGGNGGGGGGGGGGGTAAGGTAAACGTTTTGAAAGGGCCAAAAGGGTGTTATTATTCTTTCAAAATATCCCTAATGAACCGTGGAAAATGATTGAGGATATTACTTACCTGGCTAATCGAGCGGTATACATTATCGAATATCTTCCGTTATAGAACGTGTACAACTATCGGTTTAACTCATGCTGAACCGAGATTGCAAAATTTATGTGCGTTTCCGATTTCATTTGTCGATCAATTCCCATTTCTTTACGTCACTCGTCATTTCTGTGTAATGACACTTTTCCTTTAAATATACGGGGGTCTAGAAAAAAAAAGAAATTAATAGTCATTGAAGGACATCCCATTTTTCAATACATATTTTTGTAGCTTCCATATTTTTTTATTTTCATTTTCAAGTTTCTACATGTTTAAAAATCGTATTCATATCTGATAAATTGCTGTTCGGTCTTGTCAATTGATACTTAAACTGATTGGTTGATTGGCGTTTCACTCCAATTTCAGCAATATTTCAGCTATATCGTGGCGAGAACTGTTAAGTATATTATCTAATTATAATAAGTGTATAAAGAATATCAATATAAATCCATAGCTTTATAAACTTCTTTTAGAAAAATGTTCTATATCTACGACAGTTCTTTGATTGAAGATTCTTTGATGTTTACATTAACAGTTAATTTCTTGTGAAAGGTTTTAGTTTCTATTACTTTATTTTTCAAATTTCTTGTTAACATTCTTTTATTCTTTCCCGGTTTCCGGTGATTTTCTAGTTCTTGACTCTTCACAACCGAAGGGATATTTTTGGCATTTATTTGATATCGCCATCCCCAGATTTGAATTACATTGTCATTATAATGTTGTAGTCCCTAACTGCACCATCGGTGATGTGAAGGTGAAACATGTGCAGACATCACAGTTACTATGTTTATCGTTCTTATAAATAACTTAATTGGAGGTGCACTGTACTTTTCTTCCGTATAATTTATATGTTATTCTCCCTTTTCATGTTTCTTTTTATCTGCGAAAATTTTGTAGGTGTCGTTATATCTCCAGCATTCAAAATTAATTAATACACAATTTTTAATCAGGCTGTTCTTTTTCGAAAAGCGTTAACCAGATTTTTTTTTTCAAACCTTTAGCAGACTTTGTTCTCTATTTTTGGTTTTGGTCTTTTGTATTCTTTGGTTTGTTTGTTTGTTTTTTATTGCTTGTTGTTTTCTGGTTATTTTTTTGATGCGTTTGTTTTTGTTTGTTGTTTTGTTTTGGTTTATTTTTTGTTTTGTTTTGTTTGTTTGTTCTTTTTTAATTACTTGTAAAAGAGTCAAGATCATGCAAGTTATCTACATATTTAGAGGCTACCAAGAGCATATATCGTTCACCCGTATCATGAACTTCTGATAATCCTTAAGGTAATCGATCTAACGTTATGATGCCATTAGCTCCCACTTAGGATGAAAAATGAACTTTATTAACACAAATTTTGAAGGAAGATTCATAAACTATTGTGAAAATTGTTATTGTGGTTTCCATGAAGACATCTAAATGCATTAGTCCCAAAGGGTTCCTTGTACACAATGTTCTACGCTGGTGGCCCTCTTAGATCAGGAAGGAACGTCAATATCGCAAACTTGGAAGGGGACACCCAACGGACGATTTTGACCACGCTTGGTACCAACTGGCTATGTAGTTTCTGTGAAAAAGACCTTTGATTGCATTTCCCATGAAGTTCTATGATAAACTATGTGTTCAGATGATGGCCATCTAGGATGAGGAACAAACATTAAAATTACAAACTTTGAAGCAGAAACCCAAGAGCTATTTGAACAGAGCTTGAGTTAAATTAACCAAAAGGTTTCAGAGAGGAGGAAAATTGAATGAAAAGTAAACGACGGACGGACGATAGCTTACGGACGCCAAGTGACCTTATTTATATTCAGGTGAGGTGAAATGCACAAGACCGTTATAATTGTTAAATAGTATTACATTATTCAAAAGAAGGCAATTTATCAAAAAATTTGCAAAAGTCTAAAAACTATAACGACTCATTCAAAAATGTTTTTGTCAGTTTCCATTCTTACTTTTTAAACATCTTTGAGTTTTTTGGTCTTCCAAACGTTGAGATTTTATCTGCACTAAAGAGACATAGATTGTCGAAATGCGCATATGCAGAATCTAAATTCACAGTAACTTCGGTATTTAGTTATTCTATTAATAACGCAAAATAAAAAAATGGGTAAACTGTTTGTTTCGCGTTTATACGTTTCCGTATGAAGCCATACCACATGCTGTATAAAATGTAGAACATCTAGTTAATTTTGGGTCTCTGGTTGATACTGCATCATATACCTATTTCGGCAAGTGTTATTTTTGATATATAGATAACTTCGATACAATGTTTAAAATTGTTCTAGCACAGGAACTTGTTTAATTAATATCCATATTAATAATGAGTTAAAGAGAATGTAGAATTTGAATTTAAATTCCTACCTACATGCATATAGGCAGTGTGAAATCGAAAATTAAGTTCAAGCATGAGTATTGTTGGTTGAGATTCAAAACAAATATACTTGCTGCTACTTGAAGTGGCTTTGCAGTTGAATCAAATCATGAAGTAAAATTTTCGACGTGATGATAGGCAGCATGGTCAAGCTGAACTTTGACTGTTGTAGGTGATGATAGGCAGCATGGTCAAGCTGAACTTTGACTGTTGTAGATTGAATTTTTTACGAATATATTTGCTACAAACTTGTATTATTTAGTTGGAATTTATACTTAAATACATTAATGACTCTTTACGCGAATTTTGAGTAATCTAGTTTAGTTTTTTAGATGTCATTAATATCTCCATTTGTATGATTTTACGTACTGGTTAAGAAATGTGATGATATGTTTAAGTATTTAAACGTTTCTAATGATAAATTGAAAAAGCCAAAAAGCCAAAAAAAAAAAAAAAAAAAAAAAAAAAAAAAAAAAAAAAAAATTAATAAAAAACGGAAAGTACCATATGAAATCTTTCTTTCTATTTTAAAATCATGTAGATATGTTTTGGAACATGACAATAAAAAGTTTTGCGATAAATTTGTATCATTTGACTATATACTAGGATTTTTCTGTTATTGAATTAAGATATAATCGCCGAAAAGCCTTACTATCGACAATTGCAATGGGGGAAGGGGAAATATTGAAAATTAAAAAAAAACAAAAACTATCTGATATTTATTTCATATGAAAGCTAAATAATTAGCATGTTGTCACATTCCCTATATATTCTTTGCAAACATTGCTAAAAATACTTAGCTTGATAACAGAAGAAAATGATCGGTGACATATCATTTTTTTTTAATTTTTGAACAATTGGACTTAGATCTTCAAAATATCTCAAAATAATATGTCTGATGTTTTAATTAGGATCGATCTACCTTAAATTGCAGATTTTCAGATGAATACTCAATGTTCGATAGTTCAAACAAGTTTGATGTTGACTACAGAAAATTCTAAAAGGTAAAACACACCAATTCATCAAAAATATATTACATATATAACTAATCCGAGGTTCTGATTATCGCAAAATATTAAACGAATGGTCAATCAACGCTGCAGTTCACGCAACGCATGTTAATCCGTGTACTTAACAACAACGTTGTCGATGTCTATTGTGACGTCACTTTCTAGAGTGAATTTATGGAAAATGATTTCACAGTTAATTAACATTAAGACTACATATTTTAATAAATCTAACCCTCGTCAATATACGAAAGAAAAGCATAGGCATCATTTGTTCATTTATAAGCAAAAATTGCAAACCTTTGTCAATTTGAAGTATTTATTTGGGTAAGGGACATTTTCGGCATTTCAAGGAGTATCTTCCTCCTGCAAAGCTCGCCCTCAGCTGATTAGGGCTTTCCATTTTAGATCCTATTGGTAATTCGTTCTCTATCAGCTTTTACACATTTCGGTTTATGGATTTCCAAATATACTGAAGAGACATAAGTTGTAGGAATACGAATATGCAAAATTAAATTCACGGTAACTTCGGTATTTTGTTATTTTTCAATTACACTGAACCTTTATTCCACATTCATTCATATTGATATTCTTACCCTTAAATGTCAAATATATGATTCGATATTTACATATTTATAGATTTAACAGTGAATTTTGAAAAAAATTAAAATGCTGAAATTTCTACTTTTTTATCCGTTTCAGGCTAAATACTCTGTTTCAGTCTACAGGTGTATGTAAACATGGCATATCATGATTTCATATATTAACATAATTATCTTTATGTAATAAAATTTGTGTTTTTTTTAACCTTTTTGATACCTGCGACAAAAACTTGCCGATTTGAACGAAAATTTATTGGGGAAGGGGTAAGTATTATTGTCGTATGAAGTTTATATTATCTAAAAATGACCATTAAAAAAAGAGCAAATCTAACAATCTTTTAGCTGCTAACTCTTCAAATGCTATTAGTTTTATCAGCAATAATATTAAGCAAAAGAAAGACATAATTTCTTAAAGGATAAAAACATTCAAAAATCTTTTTACTTGTTCTATTTATAAATAACATACCTTGGTCGTTAAAACATAATAAAATCATGTTAACATGTTTTGTTTTATATTGACGAAAAAACATTGAAAAACTTAATAAAAAGAATTCAGAACTGAGAATTGAGATGTATTTTGGGTTCTGTAGACCATCGAACTTACGCAATTTCGTCCATATTTTATAGGGGTGTGGGACGTTTAATATTGCAATGGAACGTATCGGGCTTATATAACGAGCAATGATTTGTTTCTCGTTTATATAACTGGCAAGCATTTAGTCAATATTTTGAAGCAACTGAAAGTAAAATTGATAGAAAGGAAACAATTTCTAAAACTTGATAGGCAGGTCTAATAATACGCCCTACTCGGCCAGGTGGTACTCGTGTTAACATGATTTATCTTATAGAACGGACGTAAAAACGTCAACTCTTCCTGCACTTCTTTTGGATGACACACATAGACTTCTCAGTTTCTTTTTCAGTTCGTATATTCTCATTAGTTATCTATTCCATTTCATTTCATAGAGTAGAATAGAGAAGACATTTAATATGCAACTTTGGGGGTTTTCCTCGAGGCTGCTCCATCTATCGATTGCAGGGCCCCTTGGGTAGGAACCGGAAATTTACTTCCCTATCTCCGGTCTTGTACACCCTTCCGAGGGAGTATTATTTTGGCATAACTTAATTTGTTATTTACAATCAGGATTTAGATCAAAATAATCCACAGATACGTGCCTGATACACCTGATAGATCAGACTGCAAAAAGTTTATATACTGGCATGGTTATGTTAGACATACAAAAGGCGTTTGATACCGTCCATCATAACATACTTTGCAAAAAGCTCCAAATTATGGGAATCTATAAAATGGTTTCACTAAAATTTATGATAAAAGGGATGATTTTGATTTCACAATTACTAATTTCCCTTTTCTTGATGGCGACGTTCCTGTAGCTCCATCATACGGGGTGTATATATCACAACTAGTACGATTCGCACGCGTCTGTTCTACTCTTGACGACTTTAATGAGCGTAACCTTACTATCACATCCAAACTTTTACAACAAGATTACAGATTTCATAATTTGATTAAAACCTTTAAGAAGTTTTATAGAAGATATGAAGATTTGATTTCTAAATATGGTGCGAATCGCAAACAGCTTATTACTAAGGGCATTTCTCACCCTCGATTTTATGGAAATGTTGTTAAAAAATGTCAAAAACTGATAACAAATCCAGAAAAACTGGGACTTAACTTACATTCTTTACGTAATAGAGGATATTGACAGGATATTCTTCAGGATTCCGTTAAATTGGCTTTGGTATCCAATGACCTGAAGATATTACAGGTATACTGGCCTCTCACTGATACTGCCGATGTCTACTGAAGTCTATGATAATTCTTTACCAAACCCTTCGGGGAGTTTTGAGTTTGATCTTTATTCCATAGTGCGACTGTGTTTTACCAGCAGACTAGGCTCCTTGAGCTAGCCGGCAGTTTAGCGGAGAGCACTCCTCGACCATCTTTCTAAATTACGTTGTCTTTTTCTTTCCTTCTCAAGATTGTGGTCTTGGAGTTAGTAGTCTACCTGTATTGGGTTTTATTTGTATGTTTTATTATACTATAGAGACACGGGATAGAGAAAGGGGAGGTTTGGGTACCCATAAACCGGTTTAACCCTACCGCTAGCTCTTGCTGGTGCCGGTACCAAGTCCGGCTATCCCGAGTTCCTATCGTTGTCCATGTTTGTCTTTTGTCATTTTATTGTTTTTCTCGTGCGGTTCCCTGGTGGAATGTGGCACGTGATTGTGGTTTACGGCCATTGTAGGTGTTTCCTGTTATCTTTCTTACATTAATTCAGTCTTATCTTACAAATCGTAAACAAAAAGTCGACATAAACGGTATTGAATCAAATTTTCTTGACGTTTAAAGTGGTGTTCCACATGGGATTACTGGGCTCTCTTATTTTTGTGCTATGTAAATGACACGAAAACAAGTATCAGTTCGGATTGTAAATCACTTCTTTATGCAGATGACAGTACAATTCTTTTTTCACATTAAGATCCTCGTGTAATCTCTCTGAAACTAGGTACTGTGAGCTTAAGTCAAGTAGTGAATGGTAAGTGGATATCAAATTATCACTAAATCTTGGAAAACTGTCTGTGTATTTTTTGGGTCGAGAAGAAAATCGAAAAGAGTAAAATATTTAAATATAACATGCAATGATCTTACCATTATATGACAGAAAGTGTAAAATATTTTGGATTGAATATCGATCAAAACACATCAAGGGAAATAATTGTAAATACCATTATCAATAAAGTAAATGCTAGACTTATTTTTTATATAGATACAGACATTGTCAAAATGAAAAATCAAGGAAAACATCATGTATTGCCTTAATACAGTGCCAATTCAATTATGCCTGTTCTTCGTGGTTTTCGGGTTTAAATAAAACACTGGAGCAGAAGCTGCAGGTGGCACAAAATAAGATTATTCCTTTCATCAAAAATCTATAGATTATAAATCAAGTATTAGATATTATGTATATTATGATATCGGGTTTCCAATGTGGAAAAAGAGTAATGCAACTGCGCTTAAATCATGTTCACAATATAATGAATGATAAATGTCCATCATATATGAAAAATAATTTTGTTAGAGTCTCACAATATTAGATCTAGTGAATACAAATTTTTTTGTACCACCTGTTCAGAGCATGGCTACAATCACTTTTTATTACACAGCAATCAAAGATTGGAACAGTTTACCTGCTTCTTTGAAAGCCATTGTCAATCATGAAAGTTTTAAAAAAGGTGTCGAAGATTTTCTTTTTGATAAGCTAAAATCCCAACATCAAAATTGTTATATCAGTTGATTTTCATTACTCATAAAATAGTATTTGTCGACCTTGTTATTCTGAGGTTTATATAAAACTCGATATGTAATGAGCTTATTGTTGCTTGCATTAAATTGTATGTTAATAACTATTTTTGGACCCCGATGGAATACATCGGCAAACGAATACCGAAGCAAGAACGAGGAAAGGGGAAATTCTAAAATCATAAATCCAAAATCACTGAAATTTAAGGCAACACGAATTGAGACAGTATGACAAAAACATAACAAACAAACAAAAGCGCCACAAAACTAAAGCACTAGCTGTGTGAAGCCCTATAAAAACTGAGGTATCATCAGGTGCTCTGGAAGGGTAAGCATGATCTGCCCCACGCGTGGCACCCGTCACACTGCCAGTGAAAAGTCCGGTTATGTCACAGTCGGTGTTAGTCAGTCCGGTAACAAACTCTGGATCTACCCAAAGATATCTGTTCTCATTTGTGAAACAGAAAATAAGCTTAAGAGCTTTCGTGGGTTATCCCTTATAAAATATCAGAATGTTATTTGCATATATACATATGTAACATTAAACTTTGTGAAATCGTTTTCAATCGTAACCATCATTTAATATTTTAATTATCTTATTTCTACGACTGTAAGATTTTAAAATTCCATGTAACGTGTTGTCTATTATGTCATGTTTATTTTACGATAACCCCAATGAGCCGCACGGCCACCTCGGAAATTAACCCCCCATCAGCAACACCAGAACCCAAACAAAAGAAATCCACAATTTAATTATGTACATATATGTTATTAGATGTTTGTAATGTATTTGATATTATGTCAAAATAAATATCTATCTATCTAGTGATTTTCTAATTTTTAGATTCGAGTTGCAGTGACGAGATGTAAATTAATCGAAATGCAACAGTGAAATTCAAATGAAGTATTGCGTGTCACTCAAATTGTAAATTCCTCAGTGGGAAGATGTCCTCGATAAAATCACACCACAAAACTATAACGCAGTTGTTCTTTGACTTCAGATGCATATAATTTATTTATCAAGACCTGTACAAGAAGATTTTGAATAAAGCCAATTCTGATAATCATCATTGTCCGTTCTTATACATCAATTCTAATACATTTTTTGTATAACGAATGGTAAATTAGATAATAAAATTTATGATAAAAGGGATGATTTTTCTTTTCCCATAGTTAATTATCCATTTCTGGATGGCGATGTTCTATTAGCGCCATCATATGGTGTTTACATATCTCAACTTGTTCGATTTGCTCGAGTATGTAATAACGTTTGCGATTTTAATGAACGGAATCTTTTCATAACTGAAAAAACTATTACATCAGGGTTTTCGTTATCACAAACTAGTTAAAACCTTTACTAAATTTTATCATCGATATAAAGACTTAGTTCATAAATACAATGCAACCTGTAAACATCTAATTAAGGCTGGTATTTCACATCCCTTATTTTACGGTTATGTTTTACATGAGAGTAAAAAATACTTAAACTCGCCTAACAAACTCATAAAACCTTTAAATCGTCTAATTCATAAGGGATATAATTACGATATTGTCGTCAAGTCATTACGTATGGCCTTCTTTGTTATTAACATTGATTTTTTGATAGGGTTTTTTTTATTTAAACTAAACACATTCTAAATTTCTAAAATCTGTATTGCATGGACACGGGTTATGTATTCCGGTATATGCATGAAATCATTTTGCTAAACTCCTCACAGGAAGGGATCTTGGTGGAAGCTGTATACTTAGGGTACATAACTTACTTTGTCAGTTGGTAATGGGTCTGGAGCTGGCATGTCAGTTAACTGCTAGTAGTCTCTTGTGATTTCATGTT
>MJUU01048468.1:97063-109621 GCA_002080025.1 Modiolus philippinarum | reverse complement strand
TCTCAGCTCCCGGGTGAAGATGGTGCGCCTGCCGTCTGCCTGAAGAATTATTACGATGGAAAGGATCGCTTGCGCCAGCCCTCGCCAGCTTTCAGCGAAGATTTAGCCAAGCATTCCCAAGGCCCCCGCTAATTCCAGCCCTCAAAAATATCTTTTATCCGATGGGTTTCCCCATCAGAAAAGGATTTCTCCCTTGCCCCCTTCAAATCACCACTTCGAAGTCGAAGTATTCATACCCGCTCTTCTTTGCCCTCTTCATCCCATAATTACCGATCTTTAGCCGGTGCCACTTTTCCCGAGATATTCGCCGCAATTCCCAGATCATCCTGCTGCACGCCCAGACTTTGGTCTTTACCCCTCTCCTCTCCAGCGTCAGAATCATGCCATCTCCAAACTGACTTTTCGTCTCCTTGACCTCCACGATTTGGAATATTTCCCAAGGTAGGTCGCGCCACCTCAGATTAGGTTTGCGTCTGGCCCCCTTTTGAGCCCTCTTTCTCACTTCCTCGTCGCTCTCTTCCCGCCCGGGACCTAGCAATCGGATTTGCTGATCCGGATTTTGAGAAGTTTCGGAATTCATGATTTATTGGATTTCGAAATTTTTTAATTTATTTTGGGGAGCCTTGCCTCCCAGCACTTTTCAGCATCCCCGATTCGCTCCAGACCCATTTGCATCCCAAAGCTCAAAATTTGGGGTTTGATGCAGGATTTCTGCTTGAAAAATGGCTTTGGGGCAGAACTCTCATTATGACACTACTGTTCGGTCAAAACAATATTCACATTAATCTTATTTTTTTAATATAATACTGGAACATCTTTCACTTTGGAGATATGCTTACCCATGCCAACGGAACTGTGAGTAAACAGTACTTCAGTACTTTGATATTAAGAATATTAGTCGGGCAACAATATTCAATGCAAGGATTTGTAAATTTATATAACAATCACTGACAGTGTTGGTTAACGTTGTGGTACAACAAGAGTTAAATACCAAACATAAACAAAATGTCAGACATAACAAGGTTTTACCGCATATTAAGCTCAAAAATGAAAATAATCATCATCGTCGATAGTCAATATTCAATGAACTTGAAGGATAGTTTCATTCAATTTGCCACTTCATACCTTCATTGTAGATGTTTTTAAACATCAGTATCTCTTGTCATAATGTATTTACTTCTGAAGCGTTCAATATCTGCAAACCATTTATGTTGTCACATTCTGTTCGTTATTTTCTTCCACCAAGTCTAATGATAGCCTGAAATAGGATGACGTTATATATCTTTAAGAACTAAATTTATGATAAACTTACATATATATGTCTTTACTATAACGAATTTATACAATAGTTTTATCTTTTGTACAACTATTTTAAGGAATACGAGAATAATTGTTGCCTCACATATCTACTAAAACATTCATCCTAAATCGATATGGTCACGTATTACTGACATAATTTTGCAGACTATTATACTTTACTAAGTTAAATGGTCGGTCCTTTAATCATCACCAATTCAAGTTTATTTCTATTTGACATTTTTTTAAGTGGGAAAATTCCATCTATATTTTTCCATGAACCATTTCCTTTCGCGTTGGAAACACTTGCATTCAAAATAAAATGACATTCGTCTTCTACACAATTAGAAATACACACTTTACATTTTCTGTCTTCAACTTTTATCCTTTTGAAACGCCCTTTTTCTATTTCCAAAGTATGAGAACTGATTCTGAATGATGTAAAACATCTTCTGATTTCTTATTTTCTTATGATATTGAAATATTAAAATAGAGCAAAAGTACGCAATTTTCATTCTTGTTCCTCAGAGATATTATTCGTGGAGTTTTCCCATTTTGTTTGGAATATATCTATCAACGAAAATTTTGTTTTACTAACTATATCTACTTAATTATTTCTATCTATCCCTACATTGTTTAGTTAAAATAATACACCAGACATCCAACATTTGTTACTTGCATTACACATAACTTCATTTTCTTTGAATGCATCAAAAATCAATTTATTTGAATCACTGTCAGTTAAACTAGAAAGGTATTTAAGGTAGATAGACACTTATATTCATATCCATGAGATTTTGTTGTACTGCGGCACAATTAAAGAACCAATCCCACTTACCCAAAATCTGTAATAAAAAGTATGGGTCACCATGCTTGCTTTTTCTAGAATTGATTTCAAAGATTGCTCATTTAACACCTAAATTTACATAGAATGTACGGAGAAAATATGGAAAGGCAATTTTTAGCTTAATAGAAATGAACTTTTTATCCATGAGATTCTGATGTTAATTTATAATCAGATAGTTTATGACGTAATTTATCGGTTACAATAAAAATCTGTATATGTCACCATGCTTTTAACGGAGATGTTTTACAAAGTTTCCGGATTAAACATTATTTACGGGAAAAGGGAGTTAATTCGCGGCAAAGTAAACGAAATATGACGTTACACATCTGTCATTCAATTATGACGTCACAAAGGAAAAGCCGTCAATTTACTGTTCCGGCCCAAAAATCAAATCTAACCCGTATTCGACTCTTAATTTTTCTAATGCGCGATTGAATTGCGCAGCGCAACAGTGTCTATCTACCTTAATAGTGTTTTTCAAAAATTTCGATATTGAGTGGAAATCTTCCAAACTCTCCCAAAAAAGCCTCATTTGAAGCTTTTTTGTGAACACCTGAAATATATTTCAAAAATTTAACGTGCAATTTTTCAACATTAAAATTCTTTTTAGCTGACATTTCTACTAATTATTCCTTCTTTTTTTCTTTTTAACTAGTTATTTCCCTTGTTGTCAGTGTATACTTAAATAAATACGGCTGTAGCACTGACAGAGACCTAACAATAATGCCAGATAAAAAAAACACCATAAATATTTAGCATTTGTACAGTAGTATACAAATAAGAGCCCCGGAAATCGATAATAATAGTATTTTTTCAATGGACACCCGTAAAAAGCCTCGGGATCGAAACACAGGAATTTACTCCAGGTCAAGCTGACAAAAACAAATCAAATTTCTATCAAACTTTCAAATTTTTCTTAGATTCTATTTTTGATAGTTGACTTATCCGCTTTTTTCCAGGCTTGGAGAAAGTCCCTATGATGGAAGCAAATACTAACGCATGATCCAGTATTTGGTTTATTTACCTAAATTACATACTTGTTAATGCCCTTACAAACAATACATTGTTGGGTCTGTCAAATGCACAACAAAACCCCTTCTAAGCTCCTAACTTCATTACTTACTGCAGTCAAAGATGGCCTCAAGATATATAGTGAAAAAGTATACTCAACAAGTGGAGTGAATCAGATGTGGATTCTCAAAAACTCAAAAGACTTGTTAGAATATTTATCTTCAACTGAACTAAACCACTGCAACGGTGTCAAAACATTTGATTTTTCTACTCTTTATACTACTATTCAACACAAAGTCAGTACTCCGCGATTTTATATATAAGTCGTTCTGTACTCTGTACTAAAAAAAGGTGAAAGAAATTATTCATATTTAGCGATAGGTAAAGATCGGGCATATTTTGTTAAACATCGCACTGATTCACACAAAAACGTATACAGAGGAGATTGTCATCGCAATGCTGGCATATATTTGTAGAATTTGGAGGACAAGTTTTCGAGCAGACAATAGCAACACCTATAGGGACTGATAGCAGATTTTTTTTTTCTTTATTCATTTGAATCCAGGTTCATACAGTTCAGAAAAAAGACAATAAGCTAGCCAAATCTTTTAATTTCAGTTTCCGTTATATAGATGATGTTCTTTCATGGAACAATCCTTAATTTAAAGATAACCTTCATCTTATATAAACCCCAATAAACTCGAAATTAAAGAGAACACTTATACACCATCATCAGCATCATACCTGGACCTATACCTCTACATTGACAACTCTGGACCTCTGAAAACAAAACTTTACGACAAACGTGATGATTTCGACTTTCCAATAGTGAACTTCCCGTTTTTGAGCAGTAATATTCCAACATCTCCGGCATATGGCGTGTACATTTTACAACTCATTCGCAATTGCCGTGCCTGCAGATTTTGTCAACAGACCGTTACAATGTGGAGAACATATATCTTTGGCTAGATCAAGGGTTTGTTACCGGACTGACTAACACAGACTGTGATAAAACCGGACTTTTCACTGGCAGTGTCACGGTTGCCACGCTTGGAACAGACCCTGCTTACCCTTCCGGAGCACCTGATGATACCCCTGTTTTTATAGGGATTCACACTGCTACCGCTTTAGTTTTGTGGCGTTCTTGTTTTATCTATTTTTTTTCTTTGTCATACTGTCTCAATTAGTGTTTGCTGTGAATTGCCGTAATTTTGAATTTATGATTTTAGCATTCTTCATTTCCTCGTTCTTGCTTCGGTATTCGTTTGCTGATGTATGTATTTAGACATTCAGTTTTCAAATGAATTAGATATTGATATCATCAAACACCCGTTTTATTTTTAGTTCAGTATAATAATTCAGTTCTGGCCTTTAATAGACTTCAGATATTATCCATAATTATTTAATCTTGAAAAGTTTATTTTTCCTCGTTCCTGTCGACAACAGAAAAATGAATTAAGGTTTTAGATGAAACACATTCTTCCAATCACTCTAAACATAACATATCCCCATAGATACAGTGTATATTACATTAATGTAACAAAGCCGTTGTTGCTGTATTAATTGTATTTTACATTATGATTTTTGTATCACAAACACCAATTAAAAAAAGTCCAAGTTACTGTAAAGAACAATATAAAAATACATGGAAACATAAAAACAGAGAATCGTAATGATGATGGGTGAAATAAGTAAAAAATTTCAGCCGTCCAAATGTAAATTTGCGTGTTGTATTTTGAATAATACCTTTTTATAGGGTCTGTAAGTCTCGTCCAATTTTGAGACTTCCGGGGACATAATTTGTACCCGGAAGTTGCATTTTTAACAGAAAAGTATGACGTTTCAAGCAAACAATAAGGACGTCATAATCCCACAACGTCATATTTTGGCGGGAAACGTTTTCAATTTTGAATTTTATCGTGATTTCTCGGTGTCTCATGACGAGACTTACAGACCCTATTGCACCCAAGTTAGTTCCAAGCAGATAAAGAAATCTTGAAGGAGTTTCATAAAGATAACCATAACTAAGTAAATTTCTCAAATTTGTAAAGAGATCGCGTAAAGCTACTGTACTTACTACTTACATCAGATAAATCCTGCCACCATAAACTGAAGTCTTGGGTTGGTATTTTATTGTTATCAGCATGGGCTAGAGTATTTCGATAATACTTTAGTCTTGCAATATCAGCCCCTACTGAAGTCTCTGATGTCAATGGAAGCCTGTCAAAACCATTTGATGGCGGTTTGACACCAGTTAGGTTTCTAAACAAGCAAATCATAAGAGTCACATCAAATTGTTGGGATGTTGGGGATCCTGTAGTAATAAAGATATACAAATAAAATCAAAACCCGATACAAAATGTTCTTTCTTTCCAATTTTCAACTTTAAAAGGACAAAAAACATTGAATTGTTATACGATTGTATTTTCTTTCTATTGTAAAAAAAAATTGCCATCATGGATCTCACAAAAACTAAAATGCACTTCATACAAAGTAGGTAAAGATTTTGTAATACACAGATGAAAAGCACTCATTTAGGTGCAAATCAGTGTGATTGATTGATTGATATGGAGTTTAACGTCACTTTCAGCAGTATTTCAGCTATCTATCTCATGACGGTCAGTTTTAGTGGTGGAGGAAGCCGGAGTGCCTGGAGAGAACCACCGACTTTGGACAGGTAAATGACATACCTTATCACTTACGATTGTAAGTCGAATGCACCCTTTTTGTGATGTACAAACTGGGGCTTGAACTCACACCGCAGTGGTGATAGACTACAGTAGTTGTTTCTGTAGAAACCAGTCGGCTACCCAGGCCCTCGCAAATCAATGTGAAGATGAAAATGTGTTAATTTAAACTGAAAAAAATATACTGAAGCAATAAAACCATTGAAAGTAAATTTTTCCTATTTTGAGAGTAAAATAGTATGATAATACTACAAGTTGTCTGGAAGATTTATGCCACTGCTGGTGGACTGTTAGTCCTCGAGGGTATTCACCAGCCCAGTAGTCAGTACTTCGGTGCTGAGCCGAAAGCCGATTCTATTTGAAACCTTACAATATCTAAATTGTTGTAAATTTTGTTGAAAACAAAGGAGTATCTCCCTCATGAAAAGCTCTGTCCTTAGCTGATTTTGGCTTTACATTTAGATCATATTGGTTATTTGTTCTCTATCAGGTTTTACACATCTTTGAGTTTATGGGCTTCCAAACGTTCAGATTTTATCTGCACTGAAGAGACATAAGTTGTCGAAATGCGCATATGCAGAAATTAAATTCACAGTTACTTCTGTATTTAGTTATTTATACCAAATATTGCTGGTATATCTGCCCTTTTAACCTGTTAGTTGTATGGTTGATCAAAAAGTAAATATATCCCAAATATGGAGAGTAAATCACTTTCCTCTCCTACTTACGGTGTGTATGTTACAATATTTCGCTACATGAGAGCTAACACCAATGATTTGAATTTTCCCATTAGGCAGTTGTCTACGTGACCGCTTATCAATCAGGACTTTTAAAAAATCCACAGCATACAATCATTTAACAGATATCAGCCCTTTGTTGAAAAAAAAAAATTGAAGTGTCGGTCCGAATGCACGCGATTTGTGATGACGTTTTTTCGCTTAATACTAGGATAATTTGATTTTTTTCTTGGTCTACGATATTTCAATAGCAATTGCTGTCGTGGTGCTACTTGGCACTACCGCAATTGAAGTGAAGGTTTAGCTTGCCATAAAAGCGGTTATTTCCGCCATGTCTTTTGAAATGCCTGTACAAAACTAGAACAATTGCAGGTGAGATTTTTTTCCCTTGAATTTGAACCTACTTCTTGACGATTCCTTTATGTAATTTTGTTATAACTCCCATTTAGCATGCTTATAATCTCATCCTGTGTATATTTTGAAGTTGAAATAACTGGGGTCTTCGACAAAGAGATGAAAATTGTAAAACTCATAAAAACCGAGAGTGGCATCAGATATGAACCCTATAAAAACCGAGTCATATAACATGTTCCGGAAGGGTAAGCATGTCCTGCTCTGTTAACAGCATACGTTACACTGTCAAGTCAAAAAGATATTTTCAATTCCTTGAAGACGTGTATAAAGCTGAAAATGTCCGATTTCATTTAGAACACTGACACGTCATTTGTTATGGTGCAAGGTCATAGAATTTCATGAGGATGAAAGTTACATAGGCTGGAAAAATCCATGACTTAGCAGCATTTTGGACATTGTTTTTGTTCTTTTCAAAAATTACTGTACAAACTTAGTGCTCAACAGTAAAGAATCAACTGTGAAATATTCACTCCATAGGCTGGAGAGGTAGGTATGTTGCTGGTAAGAAAGCGAAACAATTTGGAAGTTAAGATCATCACGCTTGTCATATAGTTTAGATTTCAAACGTCCATCTTCGTCAATAAAAAACAAAAGATCTGGGTATAAGCTAGATGTAGGTGTATGAGTACTTTCTTTGATTTTAAGGTTATTTGAATAGATCTTATGTAAATATTCTTTAAATGTTAGTTTATTAAGAGAAAGTTCACCTTCTTTGAAGCGGTATCTCAAGAACTTGGTAAATGGTTTTGCTTTCTCTGTGCAAGCTCTTTTGCAAACTTGGCCTCATAAGATAAAAACGAGGCGCACTGTTAGTTCTCTAAACTCGACCTCCAAATTCATCAAAAATATTGTCAATCAAAAATTGTAACATCTTCATTACATCAGTCTCAGTGTACTGTTTATTTGAATCAGTGTGGTTCTTAACCATCTGACTCTACTATAATAAGGTGTATCTAATTTCTCCATTTTTAGCACACCTAGCTAAAGCTAGAATTAGCTTTTGCCATCACACGGTCTCCGTCGCCCGTCCGTCCGGCGTAACCCTTTTCCAAAAAATCTTCCACTCTGCAAAAAACACTTTAACAGCTGGAGGTTGAAGTGAAACTTCAAAAATTTTCAATAGATTAAGATCTACCCACATGGAAATGTTGCAGAAAATATAAATACCAATACAAGAATAATTGTCCTTTATTGGTAAATCTTTTCGCGATTTTATGGATCTGGCTTAATTTTTAAAAACAGTTTGAGAAAAAATTTCTGTTCAAATTGAAAAAAAAGTGTCTAAAATATCAAGATCTACTTACATGGAAATTTTGAAGAAAATCCAAATACCCATATTGGAGTTATTTTCATTATAGGTTGCATTTTTAAGGGATTTTATATCTTTTGTCTTTTATTTCAAAAAAACCATTTGAGACAGAGATCAAGTTTGAATCCCTAAGATGTCAAGGACTACATTTTATTGAACATAGTCAAATTGTCCAACGTCATTCAAAATGGACAGGGAACTTTGTTTTACATTTGACCATATGGGAAAACATTTTCTAAGATCTCATTCTCAAATAATACTAGGCCTATTTGAAGCAATCTTGATCCCAACAGTCTTTAGTTGGCCCGATCGAAAAAATGTCCGACAAGTCCGCATCACGTCAAAGATGGCCGCCTGCAGGGAACATAGTTTACTATTGGACCCTAAAAGCCAAAGTTAAAAAATCCTCTCCTATGAAACAACAAAGCGAATTAGACCCAAACTTGGTCATAATAGTCTTTGGATGGTCCCATTTAGAAAATATGTCTTGCAAGTCCGCACTCTCATCCAGGATGGCCGCCAGCGGGTTTTTTTTTAAATTTTGTACCCTATGGTAAACAAATTCATAGATACTCTCCAATGAAACTACAAGGCAAACTGGAACCAAACTTGGTAATAAAAGTCCTTAGTTGAAATATCTGTCCGGCAAGTCCACATCACACCTAAGATGGCCGCCAGCAGGGAGCATAGCTGAACTTTGGACCCTATGAAAAAGGATTTAAAGATTTTCTCCTCTGACACAGCAATTTGACTGGATCCAAACTTTACCAATCTTATTCATTAAATCCGCATCACATCCAAAATGGCTGCCAATAAGGAAAATTTTTAAAAATGGGCCCCAGGGAAAAGCATTCAAAGTATTTCTATGAAACAACAAAACCAATGTCCGCACCTCATCGTAGATGGCCAACATTTTGAACTAAGTTTCATACAAATCTTTTACCAAACCCATTCAAAGATATTCTCGGGGATTACTAGTCCAATTTGGAGGTAAATTTGTTCAAAATAGTAAGTCACCATACCCAAAATAGTTGCCATCAGGAAATAAAGGTCAACTTTAAAGCAAATAACACTAAGTTTTATTAACATACTTGAAAATGAGACACTTTGTTATTTAGATTGCTTTGACTGTATAATTGCTCAGGTGAGCGATACATGCTCTTGTTATCCTCTTGTTAGTGCAAAAATGTTGATGTATTAAATATACAATATACAATTATTATTGTTTGACACGTTATATAAAGAATAGATCAAACAAACGTTTGAATGCTAATGCAATGGGTGATACATGTACTTGTTGAGTATTGCTGTTCAAGGAGATCTTTTGAATATTTAAGAATCAACCTGATTCACGCCGCTCGTGGGGTAAGTTTTTCATATTAATTTCCTGCCATCATTGGCTGCGGTCAATTAAGTAGTAGAATGCTTAGAAAGAGTTATAGTGGTGCAACTGAACGATCCCGCAATGAATCTCTGTTTTATGGATTCTTATGAAGTTTAGGTACTAGTAGGCGTAAGGGAGTTGATTGTTTTCGTTCATTGACTTTGATACAGAAGGGTGCTAAAACTGTAGTGTGCTTTTTAAGAATCTCGGCTCTCTATATTGAAGAAGGAGTATAAGAAGGGTTTCTTTATGAAATGTCAATGCCCATTTCTTTCGCAAGGCAGTCGACATCATATTTTACATATAGTGTTTTGCTGAATGTGAGCACAATTTATTAGCGAATTGAATTTTGATAAATGTCCGGTTATCAGGTTTGTTGTCTGATGTGGTGACAGACTTGAACAGTCTGTGGATATATATATCCAAAACAATTGCTGTTAATTTGTATTCTGGAAAATAGCTATCAGTCATGGATGGTGCTTAAAGTGTTTTGTAGAGGGAATGAAGTTTTAAAAGTGGCAAAAAACACAATTTGGTACGAATGTGATGAAATAATACCTATTAGAATGGTCATGAGCGGAAGACGACCATTATTAATTGTGGGGCAGTATAGTGTATATGTCCACGACTTTGTAGTCTGCGTTGGCTTCCATTCAGTATTCATCAAGACAGATCTTTCAACATTATTTCCAAAATATGTTCATAAATTTAATATTCTATCATCGGTAAACATCGGTGGCCACAGTTGAGCATTTACAATCCCTGTGTGTTCTTTGAATGATGAAAACCCTTTTAACAGCAGCAATGTATGAAGCTGATAGAGATCTATCAATGTATTCTTCTCCAGAATGAGAGACACATAATCTACCGACATTTCACTTACCTGCAGAAGGAAATAACAATGACATCTGTTTTGCAGTTAATCGTTTATCTGTGTTGAGCTGTCTTAATTTTGGTTCATGGTTTATTAGTGTGGAACACAAACTATGCGGTGGAAATGTACTATCAAAGTAAGTTCTTAATGCTTCTGTACCAACACCAGTCACAAGTCTGAACATTTTTACAAAATTATCTTCCTCCTCTTTTTGTGATGCCATGGCAATTTACTGAAAAAATATGGTTACTGTTTTTGTCTGTGGGTAATTGTAATTCTTTGAAAGAAAAAGTTAAGTGATACTGGATATGTGTAACTGAAACAATATTCCCACAAACACATGATACAATTAAGCAAGCAAAACAACATTTTTTTAATTAGTGGTATTCGTCTTGAAGTCACCACAAGGGCTTTAACAATTAGCATAGTACATGTAAGTCAATTACGGCCCGTAGCACCAGCTTGAGCAAAATGTTTTTTGCTAGATGTGACATGAATTTTTTTATCTATGGATGCGCGATCATCAACAAATATTTAGTGGACCTGGGGTAAGAGGAGATAACACCTTTTTATATAAAAATTACTTGTTGTGATGGGTATAAATAAAACACAAAATGTATAATATTTATCATAAATAGAAATATTGTATCCATCTTATCATGAAAAAACATTCTTTAAATAAATAAATAAATAAATAAATATCTGTATTAAAATATCCAGGTTTTAAATGGTATCTTAAAAATATCAAATAAATGAAAGTCAGATATTTTGCAAGGGAAGGTGTTGTAATTCTTTCAACTGGACGTTCAGTATTTTGAAATATTGTGTCTTTTTATGCAGTTTTCCCAACGTTGTGAAAAAATAGTACGGTGATGTTTTAAATAATTACACCTTATGTAAGTAAGCTGAATTCTGATTGGTTCATAGCCGTTGTATATTTTTTTGGCAAATACCCTTTCACCGTGGTATTTGTCCCGCAGTCATCTGTGCGCTTTAATGACAGGGACATTCGGTGTAATTAAACAGATATATCATGAACGTCGGGGTATTTGCCAAAATCTAAATGTCCCTCGGCTTTCAGGCTCGGGAAATTTTATCGCCCCGCGACTTGTATTTTTGGTAAATACCCCTCCTTATCATGATATATCTGTTCAAAATTTTGACATCATTCATATGTGTGGAGGACTTTTATTTTACAGTTTTGGTGGAAATTGAATGATAGGATTTTCTTTTAGAATAAATTGAATGACGCTCTGTTTTCAACAATGTTTTGACATTATAATTTTTTTGTACTGCAAATCAACACCTAATATTTAGGTCTACAGGTTTCTAAGAAACAGTTAAGCAATTTATGGCTAATTCATGCCGATTCTTGTTTATATATAGTACAGTAGTATATGGTGAATAAAAGGATATGGAGTAAATGCACATGAGACAAAGTCTCTACAAATACATGGTAAAAAACAAGCAAAGGAACAACACTTTTATTGTTGTTCTTCATCTTTATGACGATTTTTGAACAGAATTTGAAACTCCTAAGATAGGGTCTTTCTGTGAACTGTGGATCAAAAATCTTACGGTGAATCTTTTCAAAATTTTTTCTTGAGGTATATTACTACATAATTGTTTCATACTGCAAATTTAAAGAAATTTGTGAAAATTTTTGGGGTCTTCTACCTTAAATATGCTAAAAGAAATTCTTGCACTGCTAGTTATTTAGTTTCGTGGCGTTCTTGATTGTTTTTGTTTGCTTGTTTAGTTTCAAAAATCTTACGGTGAATCTTTTCAAAATTTTTTCTTGAGGTATATTACTACATAATTGTTTCATACTGCAAATTTAAAGAAATTTGTGAAAATTTTTGGGGTCTTCTACCTTAAATATGCTAAAAGAAATTCTTGCACTGCTAGTTATTTAGTTTCGTGGCGTTCTTGATTGTTTTTGTTTGCTTGTTTAGTTTCAATAGGCCATATCCGAGTTCTGGTATTTAGATTTACCAGC
>MJUU01048468.1:66532-91591 GCA_002080025.1 Modiolus philippinarum | reverse complement strand
GGTCAGCACCGAAGTACTAATTACTGGGCTGGTGAATACCCTCGGGAACTAGTAGTCTACCAGCAGAGGCGTCGACCAAGTGGTAACAAATAACTAAATACCGAAGTAACTGTGAATTTATTTTCTGCATGTGCGCATTTCGACAATCAGGACCATGACGGTCAACAATTTTTCCGGTAGGGTAGTTTCCACCTGATTTGTCTTTAAGTCTTACTCCAATAAAAAGCATAAAACTGGAAGCTTAAAAAATCTTAAAGTTTGTATACGATAAGCCATTCTCAAATTGGGTTTGGAATTCTATTTTAGAGTACATAAATGAATTGGGAGGAGATTTTGTATCCATTCCAAAAAATTTTTATACAAACACCTTAAATTTATGCACAAATATATTTATTACTACTAAAACAATTTTAAAAAGCAGTATAACTGGTTGTAGATATTTTAAAAGTTTTGAAAAATTGCCTGATTTCAGGTTGGTATTTGATGATAAAGATCAGAATTCAACGGAATTTGTCAAATTCTATGACTAAGGAATCGATTTCAAAAACGACCGAAAAGTCAATTTGCAACAGGTTAAAATTCTTCCATACTTCGGTATAGTAATCATCTTCTTCTTATAAAACACCCGCCGTGTTCAACAAATGAAGTCAAACTAGTAGAGCCATTTCTTTTGGGATGTTCCCTATATATATATCGGAATGTTCATAAATATTGAAATGAAAAAAGAGTAACATTCGCTTTAATGCTCCTTTGAATGCATTACTAAAAACAAAATTACCGAATAAAATTGTCAAGAGTTCAAATGATTTTAGAATCATTTAAATGTAGCTTTGTAACCTGAAAACGGAAGCTTTTATGTATTGTTCAATATAAGTAATGAAGGGATTTGGAATCAAAGTCTCCACATGGTAAAATACAGTAAAGCAACAACGGTTTAATTGTTGTTCTTCATCACAGTGAAGTACAGTCATAGTAAGTTCAAAACGACCCTTAGCACCGGTTTGAGAGGAATTCATTGTTAATTGTCGATCAAAGCTACACCAATGCTCTACAATATCCGTAAATGCAGGCTTGTCAACAAACACAAAACTAACTGGCAAAGTGTTTTTACAATAGCTGTCATTCGTTGCCCAACGGAAAAACTTTCAAGAAACAATCACAAGATTTAACCAACCACAAGGCAACCATTGAGCCATAACAAAGAAAACTTGGCATAATAAAATAATTATGACATATACTTATAAATTTTATTGATGAGTAATATGTAGGTCACGTTGCCCATAATTGTCTTATTTCTTCAATTTTCATCAGTATATCATAGAAAATTTGACGTTATTTTCTGCAAGTGTTGACTCTATTTCTGATGATAGGCTTGAAAAGACAGACTGACTATGGCTTCCGTTTATGCCAAATTCTAATGTTAAAAAATAGAAAAAGAAGATATTACTATTTAGATCTGTTATTTCACTTCACTCGTGTATTTATTGTTAACCTTAAGCAAAGATCACGCATGTTGAAAAATACCAAACGTGACGCTCTTCAGTCAGTTTCGAAATGACTAAGTGAATCTTCAGTCCTTTATTGATCAGTTATATACATATTGACTACAAAAACAGCGTTATATTTGGATTTCATCGCTTGAAGTGATGCAAAAACTGGTTTTCTAGAAACCGTTAAGTAATATGTAGTCAATCAACTTTTCATGTTTAATTTTTCTAAATTTTGTAAAACTAAGGGGTATCTCCCTCATACAAAGCTCGGTCCTTAGCTACTTTTGGTTTTCCATTTAGATCATATTTGATTATTTTCTCTCAAATAATTCTTAAAACATCTTTTAGTTTATTGTTTACCACATTTTTAGATTTTTTTCTGCACTAATGAGACAAAAGTTGTCGAAATGGTCATATGCAGAAACTAAATTTGTGGGAACTTGGATTTGTCATTAATTGAATGGAAATAAAATCTACTTCTTTTTTTGTATTTTAATAGTTAAAATTGCAGCCATAAGAAAATTTAAATATGTCGAAATTTCACAATGTCTATTTTTAACAAGAAGTAACAAGTAGTAACATAATATTCATACATTTGTATCCATTAATATATAAGCAAATTTGTTTTTCTTGTCAGTGACGTCACAATGTACGAGACGGATACTCTAGCAAATTCTAAGTTCTAATAGGTAAGGTAACAATCACTCTACTATGTATACATTCTTTTCAACATCTAGAATTACATTTTCCTACAATTCAGTTGCGTAACAATTATTATAATTACCTAAAAGGCTTGTCTGAATTTGAGAGATTATCACTCGTTTCAATTCTCGCATGATTGGCTTGATATCAAACTCAGCAGAGACTTTGGAAATCTTGGTACTTGGAGAAAAGGCAATCATTTCATGATCACATGCTGACGCTATAAAATAAATCAATATACGGACGAATTAAAAGTTTAAAACTAGTTAACTTTTTCTGCATTTACACTTTTTTATGAAAGTAACAACTAATAACGAAAAAGTCGCCTCATTAAATATTCCGCTGGAATAATAAAAATCAGAGTTCAAAGACAAGGCTAAAACGAGTACACAGAAAAACGATGACCTTAGACGGCTACAAAACACAGAACACACATTCAAAACAAAGGCATGCAAAGTGTAAACTCCAATAAATCTAAGAGTGCCATCCAGATTCTCCGGAAGTGTAAGCATGGAAATCAAAGAAAATCAACGAGTACACAAAACACATATACACATTTCAAATACAAATTTTATTGTCATGAGTTTTATACTCGATTTTAATCGTTTATTTCAGTATTTTATAAATTATGGCCCAAAAAACAATTCAGATATTGGCAGTAGCATTTCCCTTGTTAGCATCGCCACTACGGGATGTTACTGATTTTCTAAAAAAATGTGTTTTTGCCATTATTTCCATTGTAAGGCACCCACCTGAACTAATACTGAGGGCGGGTAGGAGGGGGTCTGATCCCGGTGTCTTGTAAAAGGTCTTTCCTCCCCTCTTCACTTGAACTCAGATATAGGATTAAGGACAACACATGTAAACACTTGAAAGAGAAATGATGTTTTTCGCATGTATTCTAGCCAAAGATACTCGTTTTATCAAACAACCGGGGAAACACCCGAGACCCCTTTAGACATAGTATTACTTAGACAAATTGGAATTGGTATTTTCTCGAGTAACACTGGCAGGCGACACAAACTTTTCACCGAGAAAAAGAGTTCTGTTGTTCATAGTTTGGC
Organism: Modiolus philippinarum; assembly: GCA_002080025.1. NCBI lineage: Eukaryota > Metazoa > Mollusca > Bivalvia > Mytilida > Modiolidae > Modiolus > Modiolus philippinarum. The sequence continues at coordinate 88,335 of MJUU01048468.1, read as the reverse complement.
AAAGATAATACCCATGCTATTATATGCTATCCTTAGTTTTGATGTAGGCGTTAGTACAATACATTATAAACCAATTGGTACATTACAGCCTTTTATCAACATTTTCACAATCTTGTACACTAGCCATCTTTACAAGACTGGTGAGTAAAAGTTGGAAATTGGGAATAACTTCCAATGGCAGTTGGTTGATGGCAACTAAACCTTAATTTACCGGCCGCTAATTGATTCCAAGGAACTGTTTTTTTTTTTTGGTTTTTTCGTTTTTTTTCTGGACATTGCCAATTTTACTGCTATCCATTCACAAGGCGTTATCGATAATTCCGGAAAAAATTGCTACATTGAATGGGTTTTTTTTGTGGGGGGATCAAAATGACGATAAACAATTTATGATGACGAGATCAATTGGTTTGAATGCTGCACTTGGCCTTCCGGAGGGCATAGTTCTACTGGCGAATAAAATAAGAAACGCCACGCTTCCTGCACGTTAAAGAACCCTTGTAGCAAGCTCTTTTGGAGTGGTCCGTAGGTGATCGGCTACAAGGCTAAATTCCCCGCCCTTGACGATTTCACCCTACTTTTCCAGTGGCAGTCAGAATTTCCCGTCCCATGGCCCTTTCCATACCCCAAAGTGATTATTTATTAACAAACTTGTTCTCGTCTTGATATAGCTGAAATACTGCTGCGTAGACGTTAAACAATATTCAATCAATCAATCAACCTAACATATATCATTTTATGACACCAAATACACGCCAACAGATTCAGCGAAAACCCGACAATCTTAAAGGGAGGTGCCGAAAAATTAACAATTTTATCAAACAATATAGAGTTAGGGTTGAACATGCCATTGGAGAACTTAAGAATTATAGTGTCGTCGAAGTCCTTGGAGACTTCGTCAGACTGTAATCATTTGTGCTGCTTGGATAAAGGAGTCGATTTGTTTCTTTGATTAAACCAGTCAAAGACTATTCTAACTTTGCTCTTGTTAATCGTCAACCAGTATAATACTCGATAACCATATATTTCGTACATGCGGAAATGGTATCGGAATAAGAGTAAAAGGGGTGCTTAACAACCATGTTTTTAATTTTGTTTGTCTTATTTTATGAAGGATATAAAGGTTAAGAACATTTTTTAACCAAATCATGCCATTCAGACACGCAAATGTGTATTGTTTTGCTTTCAATTTGGATTTTGAACTTGCATCTGTATGAAAACGTCAGATTGTGTATTGTGACGTCATAGACAAAGACAGCAATGGAGACGTGAAATCCGCCTTCTCTTAGGAAGCCGCAGAATGGAAAATTCTATTTTTTTTGGTCATATTAGAATCGAAATAATTCATGGGAGGTATATGGTTATTGTCATTTAACCATAGGCTGGGCCTTTATATTCGTAAATTTAACCCCTCGCTAACGCTCAGGGTTAAATTCGAATATAAAGGCCCAGCCCATGGTTAAATTTCCAATAACCATATACCTGCCATGAATTATTTCTTAATTCTTCTTTTTCGTTACTCGCCTTTTCAAATTGTCATTGAGATGACCCCTTTAGTTTTACCTGTAAATGTCATCATAAATGTAAACATGAAAGTTTTAAAGGGTTTTCGAAAATTTCAGTTAACGACTAAACCAAAGATATTGGCGATCAAAAAATTTAATTTCTATTTTCTTAAAGGGAATATGGACTACACAAATTTGCAATACATGTACATGAAAAATCTAAATTTCTAGGTTTTATGATGAAATATACGCATGCATATATGGAAGGTAAGAGGAACATATCTTTTACGTTTTTTTTTTATGTACCAGGTTTTTAAAATGATCATTTCTAGGCTCTGATTTGGTGATAAAGTGATTTTGTCAGAAATGACCAATGAAAATTTGTATGTTTTTTGTTTGAATATATGGACTAAAACAAATATGACATGTTGTACTATTTATATTAAAGTGTTTGTTTGTGTAATACAGACTAATGAAAATGTGCCAGGTATACATTTGTACACCTATTCGAGCAATATGGACTCGCACATACGTGCTCGACATGAACAGTTTTTAACCCATGTTCTGTTTGGGTACAGATCTACTGGGTTACACTAGAGAGTTTACATTTTTAATTCACACGTGTGCAACATAAACACATAAAATATTCAGGATACAGAAAATGTCTATTTCATATAGACTATTTTAATTTGCAAACCAAAAAATCTAAAACGGCAAATATGCGGTAGTCATCCTATGTTGTTCTTGTGAAGTCCAAAACGGTCGCAGACTTCCTTCTTCTTGACACTGTTGGGAAACATAATTATATATTGAAATAATAATATAATTTAGTAATGTAATATTCAGTTGTGTAGTTTTTAAAAATATGTACTTAATTTATATTTAAGTAACTTTTTTTCGAATTGAATTTTTTTCTTTTCAAATTTACTGTTCTTTCTATATCTATTTGCAGTTGCATTTTTCCGTTTTTCATATGCTAAAAATATAAATAGCGATTTCGTATATCACGAAACTCTCATGAGAATACAATTATATTTTTATTAGAAGTTTAATTTCAGATTCAGATCAGAAATTTCAGTTTTTGATCGAAATACCAGGTTTTTATTTAGAAACTGGAATTTCATTTAAAAAATACTTGTTATTCCACACGGAAATCGTAGTTTTCGCGCAAAGAACCAGAGATTTGCATATTTGTGACATTATCTTACCATACATATTAATGAAAAGACTTGTTTACCTCAAATACAGAGTAAATCGAGTTTTAGTTAATTTTCTTGATAGATTGTTACCATACATAAATGATATATTATTAAACAATGGCAGTAGAATACCGAAGGAACAAAGGAGTGAAATTTACAAAAATCGAAGTCCAAAGACACGGCAAAAGCGAGAATACAGAAAACTATGACGTTAGACACAAAAACAAGGACGTTAGACACAAAAACAATGACGTTAGACAGATACAAAGATATACATTGTATTATTAAATTGTCAAATTAGCAGGGAAGGGATTATCGACTTGTACATTGTATGTCCTCATGCGAAAAATTTTTGAACATCGAATTTATACAATTACATTTTACGCTTCTCTGTACATTATATAGTATACTTCTCTTGATATCTCTGATCAAATGTGTAGTGTCTATACTCCCATAGACATTAGCATGTTTTGAATACACAGGTATTATGTCGCTACCAACTGCAAAAACTAAAACATACCAAAAGGTAAAATAAATTTTACATATGAATATATCATTCAAAATAAAATAGCTTAATATCTCCTCACATTATGTATATTTCAATTTTAACAGAATCTTTTAAGCCGTACATAACTCAAATTTATATTTAATAGGTGTATATAAAGGTATATAGCGGGAAAGGTAGAATTACAACTATAAAATGGTACATTGTGAGCAGTACAAAATGACAAAATACCGAAGATACTGTTAATTTACCTTCTGCGTATGCACATTTCGACAACTTTTGTCTTATCAGTGCAGATCAAAACCAAAATATTTGGAAGTCCATTAACCGAAAAACGTGTTGAAACTGATAGAGAACAAATAACTAAAAGGATCTAAATAGAAAAGTCAAAAATTATCTAAGGACAGAGGGAGATACTCCTTAGTTTTAAACAAAATTTCCAATAATTTATATATTGCAAGTTACAATACAATCGGTTTTCGGGTCAGCGCCGAAGTACTGACTACTGGGTTGGTGAATACCCTCGAGGACTAACAGTCCACCAGCAGAGGCATCATCCCAGTGGTAATAAATAACGAAATAACGCAGTTACTGTTAATTTATCTTCTGCATATGCGCATTTCGACAACTTATGTTTCATCAGTGCAGTGATATATAAAAGTGACGAAATGAAAAAAACCGTCGGTAATCAGCTTAGTAAGTTATTGTTACAGTGGAGATAATACCAATTAGTATAACAATAGACTCTTGAAATTGAAATTAAAGATTATCTCCACTTTGGCCATATATAACCCACATGGTACAGGGAGATTACCGATCGATGTTCATTTCTGTTTGGAAAAAAGGGAATATCATTAAATTTTTATAAATTCCGACTATGCCTTTATGTGTTTTGTCTTTTTTCTACTTAGTTGACTTTATGTGTTTAGGAGTCTAGTATGATGTTTATTTCGCTGAACTTGATTACTCTTTCAGTCGTCAACTCCGACCTGCGGTTGGGTGTGGTGTTTCCTCACCGTTCATTGAATTATTATGGTGGCTTTTGGTTGTTATTACTCCCCTTTGGGTCCTTGTCTCTACGACACATTCCCCGTTTCACTTCTTTTTTCTGTGAGATAACCACAGGACTTATTTTTCAGTTGAAAATAATTACTCAATATTGATTACCATTATTCAAATAAATAAAAAAAATAATAAACGAACTATTAATGACAATTTTTCCTTAAACCTTTGAATTAAAGCAACGAGAATCGAAAAGTTGATATCAAACAAGAAATAATAGCATTATGCACTTAATTTTGGAAAACAACTAATCCAAAATTTGGTTGGAAATGCCCATTTCTAGGTTTTCCATACGCAATGTATGAAAATTTGTAAGTATTGAGAATCTTGTGAAGGAGTAATGTTTATTTCTAAAAATTTTGTCAAAAATTCCTTAAAGCAATATGCTTTTAGAATACAACATGAAAAGTGGGTGTTCATTGACAGATATTTAATGTGTAAAGATATGGAAAAAGACATAAGAGTCCGAAATAAACGATGGCAACTACCTTAAACAAATTCAAACTATGTGGTTGCTATGCTTAATACCCCCATCCAAAAAAAACTATTTCTTTGACGGTGTCTGGAAATTTACAAACATTGGATTAAAAAATGTGCGCTATTCATTTGTCAAAAATATATTATTTCAGTGAAATATAAGTGCATAATTTAAAAAAAAATACATTTTCTTATAGAATTTCAAGACAATTTCACACTGGAATCAAATATTTTTGAAATATGATTACCAAAACTGTCTGTTTTAGTTGAAACAAATTCCATAAGCATTTTTGCTTTATAGAATTAAAGAAGGTGGTTTTTGACGATTTCAGGAAATTTACTTAAACTAGAATAAAAAAAAATTTAAATCCAATAGGTGGATATAATTGTCCTAATCGAAACAAATTCTAAAAGTATTGTTACTAGGTAGAATGTCAAAAAGTGGTCTTTGGGACGGTAAATAGAACAAGATTAGAATTGAATATCTTTTAAATCATATTGGTGAAAACGTTTTTCACAATCGAAACATCTTTGAGTAAGGTTGCGTGATAGAATTTCAAAAAAATGAAGTAGTCTTTGAGACTTTCAGGAAATTCACCAAAATTTTAATCAAATGTTTTAAAATCAGATTCTTGAAAAAGTTTGCCTAAATTGAAACAAATTGAAACAAATTCTTAAAGTTTGGTTGCTCGGTAGACTTCAATGGAGTGGTCTTCGAAATTTTAGCATATTTACCAAAACTTGAGTCACATTAAAGAAATCACACTCTTTGGAATTTTGTTTTGTTTTGTTTTGCTTGGTTTGGTTTTGGTTATTTTTTTTTTGTCTTTTGTATTTTTTTTTTTTTTTTNTTGTTTTTTTGTTTTTTTTTGTTTTTTGTTTTTTGGGGGTTTTTTTGTTAGATATTAACAAACAACAAATACGATAAGATGCTTAAATTAAAAAAAAAAAGAAATTATCGTCTTTGACATTTTCAAGAAAGTAACCAAAATTGTCATCGGAATGAAATTCTGAAAGCTTATTTCGCATCTATAAACTATATGCAACAATGCTGTAGCATTACAAAATATAGTAGGAAACAACAAGACCAACATCGAAAATCCGAAAACTTAATGGACATCTGTAGATGTCAATTCCTTGTTTTAAATTTCAGGTGTTTGCTGGAGTTATTACAACAAAATTTCTGGAAGTTCTCGTCCGTTTCCGTTTCTTTGTTTTGTCTTTGTTTTCCCTGCTGTCTCCTATTAATTGCCAGTCGTTTGATTTTCAGTTTTTGTTTGTTTGCCTATTTGCCTTAGTGTATTGTTTGCCAATGTATTGAATATTTAGCGATAATGATTATTAAAAAAAATATCTTGCAATCAAGAACCTGAATCATCTCTTTTAGAAGTGAGTCAGTTCGTTGTTAAAATGACTAATACTAGTAAGTAGATTGATAGAAATAACTATTCACCTTTAAAAGACTTAATTCTGAACAGTGCATTTTAAATTAGTAATGATATTACTCTGTTCATGCACTCAACAGCAATTAAGTAATTTAATACTGTCTGAAATTAAACATTCATTATAGTTACACTTATAACTAGGAGTTTTCTTGTGATCTCTGATAATTTAATATTGTGTTAAACAATCAAAATCATCAGACTTTGGACTGAGATTTTCCCTATGGTGTCAGAAAATAGGTGCTTTGATAGAATTTAATTAACATGCATCAAAATTATATGCATACATTATCTCGGACAGACTTCATATTAAACAGTTCATAAAAAGAAAGGTTACAAATTTGTTTACAATTTTTCCTGACAGCAGTTTGATAAGTAAAAATCTAAAATCGCCATTTTATATATCTTTTTTAAAATATTTCGTTTCTTAAGTAAGTAATAAACATTCGCAATGAACACATCAAGTTGTGGACACAAGAGAATAACTAGCATTTATTATGAATTAATTTTTTGTAATTTTCTCCAGAATTTAAATAGATATTGAAATGAAATACCTGAAATGTAACTATTTCCGCGCATCATAAGAAAATACAAAAAAAGAAATAAGGCTTAAATCAATGAAAATGACAAGAAAAAATGAAAAATAGTTAAGCACTGAAAAAAATCTCGACCAGTCTGATTTATACTAAAATAGTCTGAACCAGTCTGAAGCTCTCTCGACAATTCTGAGTTCGAACTGAAAGATACTTGACCTCGTTCCTTGATTTTTATCTTGAAACTGACAACAATACATACTAGTCGTAGGCTGTATGACATCATATTCCAAAAGACAACTTCCCTTTTCTTGTAGCAACATTCCAAGAGTACATGGAGTTTACATCTCCCAACTCATTCGCTACTCAAGGGCCTGCGATCGATACAATAACTCCTTTGCTGTCAAATAAGCTACTTAAGCAACTGTATGCTACCTATGAAATAAAAGGGACAACAGGAAACACCTACAATTGCTGAAAATTATAATTACATGCCACAATCTGTCAGGAAACTACACAGGAAAAACACAAATAAGACCAAAGAAACGTAAAATACCTTAAAATCATCAGTAAAGAAGTTTAATCTCGAGGTCATGATCCTCTGGACCACTATAGATATCTGTTTCCCAGATGACAATATATCTTTCTATTTGCCACTAAAATTAGTTTTTCTCTATCGTATTTGCCTTACTACTGGAGTTGACATGTTCAACACGACGGGTGTCTTATAAGAAATAGGAGATGCTTACACTACTCGTGCATTTGATCTCATCAATGTTTTTTATATTTTTTGTTCAATCCATGTTGTTCATTTTTTTATATTTGTCTGTCTTTATTTTTTTTGTTCTGTGCAGTGATCATGTTATTTCTCTTTTTTTCATTTTTCCGATGTTGTCCTTGTCCTTGTATTGTTCGTTTAAGACTGACGTTTCGATAATCACTTACTAAACAAGTGTTAATCAGATAAACAATCAAAGGATATGGAGTAAATAAAGGTGAGACAAAGGTAGAATCAAACAATATGACAATGCTTTAATTTTTGTACTTCATCTTGAAGTCACCATAAGACCTTCAAAAGTAAGGTTTTCTCATATCTCGAATATACATATAGAAATATACATATTTTATGGTGGGTTTCGAAAAACGAAATAGCTGCCTGAAATTTATTTAGCAGTAATTGTCCTTTTCATCTAGTTGATTTACATGTCGTGTGGATTTCAAAGAGAAGAGAAACTAACTTGTAATTAATCAGACATTAACCCTTTAATAACTCGTCATATATGAAAAAAAAACGTATCCGGTTCAAATGAAAGAAAGGTCAATGAAAATCAAATCTGATCGATGCAAATATAAAAAGCAAAAATCACAAAGGGTGTATCTGACAGAAAAGGCAAGGAAATAATGTGATTCACCTGCTTCAGAGTTACACTGTGACCTTTTTTTAACAAATCGTACAATAAAAAGAGGTTGTATGCTCATTTTTGATTACGATGTATTGCTCGGGAAAAATAAACAGGGGATGATTAAAATATTTCTGTAAAAACGAATTTTTAAAATTGACAAAAAATTAGAAATTGTTGAGTTTCGTACCTTGGTGCAATTGACGGGTTGGGCTTAGCCGCTAAAGCCAAGGACTGATTCTCATATTGAAAGCCTAAGACTTTACTGGTAGGAAAGAAACTATTTTTTTTTCATTTTAAGGTGGTTTGGGTTTCTAAAACTGTGCATCCATTTTGCGCATCTGGTGAAACGAGGAATTTACTATTAAAATGGTGTAAAAATAATTTTAAATGGGTTATTGATTGATGAATGAGCATTAATGTTGCTAGTGTGCAAAACATGTCACTCTATCATCAACTGATATTTTATTTAGGGAGGTAATTTATAGAAATTCAAAGGGAAAATAACATTGTCATGATTTTTTTTTAAATATGACCGTTGAGTCCATTTTTATTAATTTCATACTTCCAAAGTGACCTGTTTCATTTATCTTTTGATTTATAACAAAAATCATTGACTTTTACTTTCTTCTTTTATAGCACGTCTTAAAAGGGTCTTCAAAAGGTCAAAATCATGCCATTTTTGAAAGCTTCTCCTTGAAAAAAGTACGGTGACCTATTGCTTTTTACTAAAATTTGGAAGTGCATTTGATATACTTTCAATCATTGAGAAATTGTTTTAGCCAACCAAACTATCTTTACTCTTTTTTTCTATTTGGTTAACAAATCTACAGTATAAAACACAGTAGGTGACATAGGTAACAATAGTTCAAAGAAGTCAACTTTTTCTTTGTTGCAAGATAAGCCAAAAATTCAGTGTAAATTCAGAAAAAAAAATATTTCCCCTATTAATGGGGGACTATAATAATTTAAGGGAAATCATAACGTTCAAACTATTCTGAGAAGAAGTCCCAATTATTTTTCCAAAGAATGTGACAGTTACTTTACACAATGTACTTTTCTAATTATTTACCTTTTGTTACAAAAGTAACAAAAACCAGCGAAGAAATATCCATAGTCCGTCCAATTGACCTGGTGCAGTTCCCCAATTTAGCTGCTTCCAGTGATATGTCGCTCTCTAACTTAAGGTAGATTTATATATGTTGATATAAACTACATTTTGACACATGGGGTACTCCAAATTCTAAAATTTGCATTTGAATTATTTACAATTTAAAGTCATAAAATATTTTTGTTAATGAAATTATCATGGATCGTATATTTACGGTCGACAAAGATTAAATGTATTGTTCATACTTTTGTACTTATACCTGAACCCGTATTATCCATGTGTAAAACGAAAGAGACTCATTTGCAAACTGAATGTAATCAAAATGGATATGGAGTAAATGCAAATGAGACAAAGTCTCTACAAATACGTGGTAATAATAAGCAATAACATTAATTAATGAAGGGAAGATAACAGGAAACACTTACAATGGCCAAACATTACAATCACATGTCACAATCAACCAGGGAACTGCACAAGAAAACCAATAAAATGACAAAAGACAAACATATTAAGAAATTTTGGTTCTGCATGCAGGGCTGTTATACATCAGGGCATTTCACATCCAAACTTCTATGGCAATATCATTTACAAAGCGCATAAATTCAAAAATTGTCCTTCCAAACTTATTAATCCGTTGAACAAACTTATTCATAAAGGATATAGATACAGAATTGTTTTTAAACCTTTACTTCTGGCTTTTGTTGGCAAAAATATTGATCATCTCCTAAATGCTTCACACCACAACTAAATTTAAACAATTTTTCGTATTTGGCATTGCACAATATTATTTTCTTCTTTCATAATTGATGATATTGTTATACCAAATCTATTTAGAAGTATTTCAATTAAAGTTTTATATGTAAGAAGGCTTGATATCATAGTCAATAGAAATTATGTCCTTAGCTAGCTGTCAGTAACTGCGAGCATTTGTCTAGACAGTACCTGTGTGTATTGTCTTTATGTTTTACTAGTATGTACTTCATTGTAAGGGTACTCGTCTTGATAAGTTGGACTTTTTTCTAGTTTGATTTTTACTGTGAGTCTTTTTATGTATTTATTTTTTAGCCATTCACCACACATCGGGGGAGGGTTTGGATCCAAGAAAACGAGTTTAATCCCAATGCAATTATTGCGCCCGTCCCAAGTCAAGAATATGTTGGTCATTGGCTTGTCCTTGTCTTCTTATAAAATTTTAGTTTTTTTTTATATTTGGGTTATTGGATGTGGTTTGTTTCTATTGATTTATTCACTTTTTACCTTTTGGGGGCCATTTAGGGCTTGCTATATGGTGTGAGTTTCCTCACGGTGTTGAAGACCGCACGATGACCTCTAGATGCTTTGTTTTGGGTCGTTTTAACCTGGATATGGGATGATGTCTCAATGACATTTACTCCATTTCCTTTGTTTTTTATATAAATAAGATAAATAACTTAGTATAAAAAAGTACTCGTAAACTCATATCATTTTGTGATTACCAAGAATTTGGGTGGTGTTTGTCATCAAATAAACCCTTTTCTATAAAAAAAATCAAACAAAATCTAAATGTAATAAAATTAGAATTAAAAGAATAATAGGACACACCCTCAGTGGCTGGAAAAATGCAGTCACATAAAACAATATACCAAGGAATAAACAAGATAAAACAAGTTAAAGACAAAAGACAAAACTTACCAACTATAGGAACTCGTGACGACCGCACTTGGGTACCAGCACCAGCAGAAGCCAGTTGTAAGTTAAACAAGTCTCCCCTTCTCTATCCCGTTTTCCTATAGTAAAATAGTAAATTTTATCTCATTGTTCTAATGCATCACTCTTCATAACTGCCCAATGTATTGACATTATTTTGCTGCATTAATGACAGAAGAAATCCGTAGAAAAAAATATACCTAATTATTAGGGGCTTTCAAGAAAAGAAAACCAGTAAATTGGATACGCCTCCCGACCTTTTAAATATATATAGGGATGAACACTGTAAATCTATCTCCATAACTTCCTATGTTAACCTCTAAGACAATAAACACACATAGTACATTCGGTTATTTTCCCGTATTTAATCGGAAATTTTTATATCTTACACTATTGACAAATATTATGACTGCTTTTACCAGAATCAGTCGTTTTTGGACTGCATGAAAAAGTCTAAACAACGTTGAGAATTACTTAGCTTTGTTAATTGACGCTGATCAGTCTATTCAACACTAGTTTTGACTGAAAATGTCTGATCAGAATTGAGCCAACTCACTTCAGTCAATCTCAGTCTCTACCTGTGTTGTAAATGTCTGTGCAGTGTTGAGCAAACAATGGTCAGTCATTCTTAACACTACTCGTGTTGTAAATGACTGATTTTTGTTGAGAATGTCTGTCTAGTGTTGAGTCAACGCTGACCAGTCATTCTAAACGCTTCTTGTGTTGTAAAAGACTGTTCTGTGTTGAGAACGATTGATCAGAGTTGATTCAACACTAGACAGACACTAGAGAAACATTCTCAACAAATATCAGACTTTTACAACACAATTAGTGTCGCGAATGACTGGTCAGAGTTAACTCAACACTGCACAGACTTTTACAACACAGACCAGTTAAAAGTAAAGATGTGTATTTATTAGATAGATTTATTTATATTTTTATTTAAGTATTTTATTCTATTTATATTTCTAGTTATTTGTCTATTTAATTTTATTTATATCTTTAATATGTTTTATTCTTATTTATATTTCAAAATTTTTGAATATTTAATTTTATTCATCTTTCAATTATTTATTTATTCATTATTATATAGAAATAACTTTACTTTCCTGTCTTAACCTGATTATTCATTTAGTTAGCTATGTTTTATGATATTTGTATTGAAAAAAAGAAAGGGTTTACTAAAACCGAACGGCTGAATATACGTTTAACCCTAATAATCAGTTGTTTTTTATGTGAGCAGTAAAATCGCTCTTTGATATGGGACACGACAAACACACTAGCCCTATTACAGGTTCAATGGGTAGGAATTTATGTAAGTCAAATGACAATGTTAATTTTATACAAGTAAGTAATTTTTTCATAACAGAAAAGCTACCATCTTTATATCCAGGCTTCGAATTTAAAATTTTGCATTTCACATTATTTGAATGGAACTACTTCATATTGCAGTCTGGATATTCTGAGTGTAAAATGAAAATAATGCCTGATGCCGAACTAACTTATATGGAATCTTAAAAAGAATATGTATAATTTAAAGCCCTTACCTTTCCCTGCGTCCTCATATCCCCGATTTTTTAAATGGAAACATAATTGACATCTAGGTGGGGTTTAATTTATTGATCTTTTATGAATGTATAAATGACCTTGTACAATGTCAAACAGTATTTACAAGAATTTAAAGTAAAAAGCCAAGACATATTTTGCGTAAACTGTTTTTTTTTTTTTGAGAATCGCTAGCCCTTTGGAATCAACGAGACATGCGCACAGAGATCAAGTTCAACAACTGCTACTGACATATACATTGCAAGTGTTGTTTTCTGATATTTGGTCAGAAATGCGAAAACTTGTAAAATATTTTGCCCATAGAAACACCAACTTTTCATGTTACATTCTAAATGCATGTACCTCTAAAGAGTTTGGATAGAATTTCAAGAAATTCACATTACCCTCTCACACGATTTTCAAGACATAAATTTCTATACAAAGCCTATGAAAAACCTAGAAGTGGACATTTCATGTCAAATTTTCAATTGCCTGTATCTCAAAACAAGCACATCTATTACGTTTTTTTTTTTTTTTTTGTTTATTGTCAACTTTTCATTACGTTCTACTGATTTCAGAACACTTTTATGAAATTTCCATTATATTCATTCAAAGGTTGCAACTACCTTTAGTTACAAGTATACGTTTTTAAATGTCTCTGCTACAATGGACACATATTGGACTATACACAATCGTAACCGCTTATAAATTGTCTACCAGATCAACAATTAAACAAAACGGAAATATAACAGGATAAATAAGCCATTATAAACAAATCATGGGTGGAAACAAAATTTGGAAATCGCATAAAATATCCAATTATGCAAAATAAAAAAAGGCGTAGTGTACGGACATTTAATTCTCACAATCAGCCTGATGGACATAAATGTCTGATATCTGTTGAGAATGTCCAGTGTTGAATCAAGTCAGATCAGTCGTTCTCAACACCGCATGAGCTGTAAAAGATTGATCCGTGTTCAAGATGTTTGTCCAACGTTGGGTAAATGCTGATCAGTCATTTCCAACACAAATCAGTCTTTTACAACACAGAAAGCGTTTAGAATGACTAGTCAGCGTTGACTCATTACTGGACAGACATTCTCAACAAAAATCAGGTAGTGTTGAGAATGACTGACCATTGTTGGCTCAACCCTTCATAGACTTTTACAACACAGGTAAAGACTGAGATTGACTGAAGTGAGTTGGCTCAACTCTGATCAGACATTTTCAATCAAAACTAGTGTTGAACAAGACTGATCAGCATTGAATCAACAAAGCTGTCATTCTCAACGATGTTCAGACATTTTCAGTCCAAAAACCACTGACTCTTGTAAAAACAGTCAAAATATTTGTCAATAGTGTTATTCAGTAAAATATAGATATATGTCTTTTTGGCATCGTCAAAGCTTAGGGTCAGGCGGCATTTTTCTACCATTTCCATGACTTGAAAACGGATATAGCAAATTTGCACTGAATTTCTTACATTAAACTTTTCTTAAAACTCGCTATGAAAAAATGTAGAATATTTTCACCTTACTTCTTAAAAACATCACTTATCAACTAACTTTAAAAAAAATATATTTCAAATAATATCCTCATTAATTGTTCATTGCATCAGTGAAAGCTCAGTGCTAATAAATAATTAAATACCGATGTCACTGTGAATTAACTTTCTGCATATGTGCATTTCGACAACTTATGTCTCATCAGTGCAAATAAAATCTAAACGTATGGAAGACCATAAACTCAAAGATTTAAAAACTGATAGAGAACAAATAACCAAAGTGATCTAAATATAAAGCCAAAATTATCTAAGTACAGAGCTTTACATTGGGGAGATACTCCTTAGTTTTCAATAAAATTTACAAAATTTTAGATATTGGAAGGTTAAAAAAATAATCGGCTTTCGGGTCAGCACCGAAGTACTGACTACTGGGCTGGTGAATACCCTCGGGGACTAATAGTCCACCAGCTGTGGCATAGATACAGTGGTAACAAATAACTAAATACCGATGTCACTGTGAATTTACTTTCTGCATATGCGCATTTCGACAACTTATGTCTCATCAGCGCAGATAAAATCTAAACGTAAATGATTAATTACTGATTTCACACCTATAAGTACTGGCATACCGCAGAATGAGACACTACATATGTTGCTAGTTTGCTATGCCTATAAGAAGTACTTGTAGCCACATTTCGACAAATGTCACTGCTCCGTGGATTTTATATTTTTTTCCAGAGCCCCTTAGAAAAGAAATGAAAGAAAATGTTGTGTTTTGCAAACTTTACGTTATCGCTCTGTCTTGTAGGTTGTCATTTTTAACCTTTTCTACCTGTTATTTGCACATTTTATGTGAGTGTCAAGTTTACATATTACACGATTACCTGTACTATCACAAAGCCATATTTTGAGAATAAAACATGATATGTGTCAACATCCAATCAAAGTACAATTTTGAAATGGATTATAACAAAGAAAAAAGAAAAGCCTGGGTATAATTCTGCTGACAGTTGGTACATTTCATCTTTAACAAACAATGTCAAATAAATAAAAATGTTTGTCTTCTTTCTTGAAGTTTACGGACGAAAGAGTTGTTGCTAGACATGATGTTCCCCTTATTTTTTGAGGAATTTTTCGAAAATCTAAACTTATAAAATCTGGAATATAAATCTTATTGAAGGTTAAAAAGACAATCGTGTGTGTAGTTCTATATATCATTAATCTGAAATTAACGTGTCTCTGCAAATACAACATATTCCTGACTTGGGACAGGCGCGAAAATTGAGGTGGGGTTAAACTAGTTTTCGTGGTACCCTTACAATGAAGTAAATAAAACATGAAGACAATACACACAGGTACTGTCCGGACAAATGCTCGCAGTTACTGACAGCTAGCTAAGGACATAATTTCTATTGACTATGATATCAAGCCTTCTTACATATAAAACTTCAATTGAAATACTTCTAAATAGATTTGGCATAACAACATCATCAATTATGAAAGAAGAACATGATCTTGTGCAATGCCAAATACTCCCAATATGAAAAATTGTTTAAAATTAGTTATGGTGTAAAGCATTTAGGAGATAATCAATATTTTTGCCAACAAAAACCAGAATTAAAGATTTAACAACAATGCTGTATTTATATCCTTTATGAATAAGTTTGTTCAACGGATAAGTAAGTTTGGAAGGACAATTTCTGAATTTATGCGCTTTGTACATGATATTGCCATAGAAGTTTGGATGTGAAATGCCGATGTATTTAACAATTTATGAAATCTATAACCTTGTTGTAAATGTTTTGTTTTGATAGTAAGGTTACGTTAATTAAAATCCCTGAAGCTGCTGTCTGGCATAAAGCAATAAGTACAAACCATGTCCGTTGATTTTTTTTTTCTGTTTGTCTGGTTAAACTTCGAGTATATATCAAATTTCGAAAGTAGTGCATATGGCCATTTCGACAAAATATTTCCCTTCTGTGCATATCAAATCAAAACATTTCGAAGACTGTAAACTGAATATTTGTAAATCTAAAAGACAGAACAATATCAGTTGAGGACAGAGCTATGCAAGAGGGATATGCT
Organism: Modiolus philippinarum; assembly: GCA_002080025.1. Lineage (NCBI taxonomy): Eukaryota > Metazoa > Mollusca > Bivalvia > Mytilida > Modiolidae > Modiolus > Modiolus philippinarum. The sequence continues at coordinate 72,284 of MJUU01048468.1, read as the reverse complement.
TCTTAGCTTGAATCATTTTTTTCTTAAAATTAGGTATTGCATATTTTACGTTTTCAATGAAATGTATTTTTTTTTTTGTTTGGTAGAAAACTGAAAAAGAAGTTATTTAAGCGAAAAAATGATAAATTCCCGATGATGGCACTTAATCCCAAGATGTGCTTTCAAGTCTTGGAATTTTCAAAATGGTCGCCGTTCCCATGAAAGTAGCCAAAAAAGGCAGGAAAATCAATGTGCTCAGAATTGGATGAAATTTTACAGGAAGGTTGCCTAACATGTGTAGAATTGACTTCTGGTGTCCAAGACTTCAAAATGGTGACCGATGCCATGAAAATGGTAAAAAAAGGCGGGAAAATCAAAAAGCTCAGAATTTGATGAAATTTTACAGGAAGGTTGCCTAACATGTGTAGAATTGACCTCTGGTCTCCAAGACTTCGAAATGGCAACCGGTGCCAAGGAAATGGTAAAAAAAGGCCGGAAAATAAAAGTGCTCAGAATTTGATGAAATTTTACAGGAAGGTAGCCTTACATGTGTAGAATTGACTTCTGGTGTCCAAGGCTTCAAAATGGTGACCGATGCCATGAAAATTGTAAAAAAGGCGGGAAAATCAAAGTGCTAAGACTTTGATGAAATTTTACAGGAAGGTTGCCTAACATCACGGGGGGTTTGCTACGTCACACGCACGGATACTGTAACATTATAAAGGCTCGCTTCGCGTATGTTTGTCTACTTTTATGATGAAATAAAACCAACGGTAAGCAAACTGAATGAATCCACCGAAGGGCTGGCACCTTAGTCAACATTTTTAGCAGAAATACTCCACTTAAAAACCTGACAGTTATGTAAACACTTCTGTACAGTTGAAAATCGGAGCACGGATATAGGTGGCATCGCACCAATCATGCTTGATTTCTACCAACCGATATGCAATATGTTTGAGTTTTTTATTGTAAATACTCTAAAATTATATTATAACTTCCCTGGTAAACATTTATATATCTACAGAAGGTTCTTTTGTTGATATCGCATAAAAACTGACGCACGGATACTGTTAACATAGAAATAGGTACGGATACTGTTGACATCGTTGCGATAACCGTTGCATCTCTCCCATGGTTTTAAATTTGGTAGGTGTTGTTCATCTGTATGTTTGGCTCTATATTTTACCTTTTTGTCGTACTCATGTAATGTCTCTGTTTCTTAGTGTTTCGAATCTTGCTATTGTCTTTAGAAGTTATTCTGTTTTGGACTGACGGTTCGTTTCTCATTTACGTTTAAGCAATTTATCGTACATGAATTCCGACAAGCTAATGATTGATAGATTAATTCACCCAAGAGTATTATATAATCAACAAGGGCGAAAATGTTCATTTTTTTTTCTTGAACCGTAGAGAGGAAGGTTTGGCCGGGAATGTAATTGTTTATACCACTGCCGTTGTCGGGTTATTTTTAAAAAAAAGCTCAAATTTTGTTGATAATTATTTGAATGTAAGACTGTTACTATTTGCGTAAGCTGTGTTGCTTGTATATCAACAACACATGTAATGAATTATTCATGCCATAACACAACACATGTAATGAAAGCATTCATGCTATAACAAAAAAATCTTAAAGACATTTTCAGAACGATTTTTGGTACAATAGTGAAATGCATAAAAATTCTTCACTGAAGGAAGAAATTAAGAGAGGAAATGTCCGACATGCCTTTGTTACGGTCAACCCGAATTGTAAGTCATTGGAAGAAATCATGGAATAAGTGGCGTCGATTTTTGACATAAGAGAATGGAGGTAATAACAAAACCACCGAACCACGTAAAAAGCCGAATTTCATGGGACAAAAAGACAAATCAGGTGGAAACCAATGGAAAAAAAATTCGACTGCACTTGTCCTGACTTGGTTCACACTGCTAGTGCTTTAGTTTTATGGCGTTCTTGTTCATTTTTGTTTATTTGTTTTGTCTTTGTCATACTGTCTCTATTCGTGTTGCTGAGAATTGCCGTGATGTTGGATTAATGATTTTAGAATTTCCCCTTTCCCTTTCTAGCTTCGGTATTCGTTTGCCGATGTATTGGTACAAGCATTTCAATAGAAATGGTGGGTTAAACCAGTTTTATGGCGCGCCAAACATTCCCATCCATTGCAGTATGTCAAGCAGCAACTCGATAGCACTTGCTATTGAGAATTAAATATAAGGTGATTGAAGATCTGTTGAGTGGCCGATTGGAAAATGTCATTTTCTAACACTAAGACAAAATGAATTAAAATCAATTGTAAATGTTACTTCTCTCACCCTGAAACAAGACCAAAGCAAAAATTTGAAAAAAAACATCTATTTATCTCTTTGTAAACAGATATCATAACTTCAAACCTGCTTGACAAACACAATCGACAAAAGCAAACCATAAAGACATAAAGACAACACAGAAAACAAAAGTACCGACAAAAAATGAAAACCGCAATAGTCCTGACTTGGTACGGTCATTAATTTTGTTAAAACCTTAGAAGCATCTCCTATTTGTATACAAATGTAGCTCTGTCGTTAGCTGATTTTGGCTTTCCTATTTAGATCCTATTGGTAATTTGTTCTCTATCTGCTTTTACACATAATTCGGTTCATGGATTTCCAAATATTTTGATTTGATCTGCACTGATGCTACATAAGCTGCGAAATGCGCATATGTAGGACCTAAATTCCCATAAACCTAGGTATTTTGTTATTCAAAAGAAATGATGGGTTAAACCAGTCCTATGACGCATCAAACACCCCCTTCTATTGGAGTAGTGTCCAGTAGGAACTCAACAGTAATTGTTATTGAAAGGTCGTCCACGTGGAAAAAAAAGAATCTTGAATCAGTGGTCGGACGGAAACTGATTTTTTACAAGGGACTAATATCTATTAAAGAACTTTCAAATGATCATATGAGACAGAAGTTTTGAAGCCTTGATTAATAAGGCGGTGACGGAGATAACTATGATTAAAAAGTCTGTATAATTTGTGATAGCTCTCGAGTAACGAATCAACTGTAAAACAACAAGTAGAAGTTGAAACACATATGCTATGCTATGGTCAAATTGAATAGTTATAATCAGATAGAAAGAAAGAGTATGTTTCTTTTATGCAAATAGCGATGAATATGTGTCGTGGGCATGAAAAGTTACAAATAATTTTATAAAAATCTTATGGCATTAAGTTTTTTTATGCTTAAAGAACTAAATACAAAAAAGTGACTGAAAATCTAATTTCAACAACTCCGGTCTCTCCGGTTTAGAGTAAACCAGCTAACTACCGTGTTGGGGTTGATCATTGACTGTGCCGAACCGACTATATTATAAAAAAAAAAAACTTCGAAGTAGAAACGGTCAGCATGTAGCAGAAATCGAAAGTTTGGTTGTAAAGGTCTACTGTGTAATGGTGTTTGAACAATAAAAATGATCGCTAAGAATTGCAATAATTTGTGATTTTTTTAGCACACGTGTCGCCTGCGCTACAAATACAATGGTGGCTGTATTTTATTAGCCAATACAATATGATTAGAATTGTACGTATCTGAATATCAAATTCTGATCAATGGTATTTGCTGGACAATATGATAAGCTTAACTAAGACCATTTTGTACACCTGAGTTCTGTTTAATCGCTATGAGGGCTTTGTTTAAGGTTTTGATGGGGTTGACCGTTGTAGATTGACAAACGAGGCCAAGGACACATGACGACAGAAACTATTCCCTATTATGACACGATACAAATTGATAGTTCATTTGAAAAATCACATTTTATATATCACCAGAGGCATATAGATACATCTATATGTCTCTGATATCACTGGATTTCAAAAAACGTATGCATTGGGGATCGTGGGTTGGAATCTCCCCTTTTCTGGAAAAATACAAGTATAGTGGATAATTTAGGGGCAAAAAAACAAAAATAGCAAATAAAAATCGACTGAACCGCCTCTTTTCCCTTGAACTCCACTCTGAACCCACCTTTTTTCGGAGGGTGAATCCGCCGGTGGTCAGTTTTCTGTTGTATCTTTCTCAATCAAAATTGCATATGATTGTGCTCTGATTTCATATGAATTCAGAAAAGAAACATATTCTTGTTATTCAAACAGCCCCGCTTAAGACATATCCATCCCTTGAGGGGTACCAGATTGTACGGTGTGGACAAGAAGTGAAATCGTTGTTGTAACAAATGTGTGGTGTGATATATCTTATTTAACTGATCATGCATCAGTCACAAAATATTACAGACAAGTTTTAAAAAATGAGTGGTTAATACAATTTATCTCATTGGCATAGATGTAGGGACATATATGATGTTTTTTTTTCGCCCAATGTCCAGTTATCAAGTTTTTATCAGATTTTTTTCGAAGAAAATGATATAATTCGAGAATACAGCCACGAATCACTATCCTGTCGCAATCAATATCAACAATGTTCTATTAAATAAATGTGTATCTTATACGATGTCAACAGTATCCGTGCGTCAGTTTTTATGCGATATCAACAAAAGAACCTTCTGTAGATATATAAATGTTTACCAGGGAAGTTACAATATAATTTTAGAGTATTTACAATAAAAAACTCAAACATATTGCATATCGGTTGGTAGAAATCAAGCATGATTGGTGCGATGCCACCTATATCCGTGCCCCGATTTTCAACTGTATAGAAGTGTTTACATAACTGGCAGGTTTTTACGTGGAGTATTTCAGTGAAGATTTTTTATGCATTTCACTATTGTACCAAAAATCGTTCTGAAAATGTCTTTAAGATTTTTTTTTGTTATAGCATGAATGCTTTCTTTACATGTGGTGTGTTATAGTATGAATACTTTCATTACATGTATTGTGTTATGGCATGAATAATTCATTACATGCGTTGTTGATATACAAGCAACACAGCTTACGCAAATAGTAACAGTCTTACATTCAAATAATTATCAACAAAATTTGAGCTTTTTTTAAAAATAACCCGACAACAGCAGTGGTATAAACAATTATATTCCCGGCCAAACCTTCCTCTCTACGGTTCAAGAAAAAAATGAACATTTTCGCCCTTGTTGATTATATAATACTATTGGGTGAATTAATCTAGCAATCATTAGCTTGTCGGAATTCATGTACGATAAATTGTTTAAACGTAAATGAGAAACGAACCGTCAGTCCAAAACAGAATAACTTGTAAAGACAATAGCAAGATTCGAAACACTAAGAAACAGAGACATTACATGAGTACGACAAAAAGGTAAAATATAGAGCCAAACATACAGATGAACAACACCAACCAAATTTAAAACCATGGGAGAGATGCAACGGTTATCGCAACGATGTCAACAGTATCCGTACCTATTTCTATGTTAACAGTATCCGTGCGTCAGTTTTTATGCGATATCAACAAAAGAACCTTCTGTAGATATATAAATGTTTACCAGGGAAGTTATAATATAATTTTAGAGTATTTACAATATAAAACTCGGTCATATTGCATATCGGTTGGTAGAAATCAAGCATGATTGGTGCGATGCCACCTATATCCGTGCAACGATTTTCAACTGTACAGAAGTGTTAACATAACTGTCAGATTTTTAAGTGGAGTATTTCTGCTAAAAATGTTGACTAAGGTGCCGGCCCTTCGGTGGATTCATTCAGTTTGCTTGCCGTTGGTTTTATTTCATCATAAAAGTAGACAAACATACGCGAAGCGAGCCTTTATAATGTTACAGTATCCGTGCGTGTGACGTAGCAAACCCCC
>MJUU01048468.1:42356-66526 GCA_002080025.1 Modiolus philippinarum | reverse complement strand
ACATGTGTAGAATTGACTTCTGGTCTCCAAGACTTCAAAATGGCGACTGGTGCCATGAAAATGGTAAAAAAGGCGGGAAAATCAAAGTGCTCAGAATTGGATAAAATTTTACAGGAAGGTTGCCTAACATGTATAGAATTGACTTCTGGTCTCCAATACTTAAAAATGGCGACCGGTGCCATGGAAATGGTAAAGAAGACGGGAAAATCAAAGTGCTCAGAATTGGATGAAGTTTTACAGGAAGGTTACCTTATATGTGTAGAATTGGCTTTCTCAAGACTTACATTAATTGTAGAATTGGTTTCTGGTCTCCTACACTTCAAAATGGCTGCTGTTGCCATGGAAACCAAAAAAAACATCAAATTCACAGTGCTCAGAATTTAATGAAATTTGACAGAAAAGTTGTTTATAAATCTATGGATCTCATCTGAAACCTTATGATTTCTGACATGGGAGTTCGTTTGGGAGACTTCTTGTGTTTGCATCCAAACACAATTAATACTAGTTATTATTATTATTGTTTCTTTCTTCCACCTCTTTTTGACCACGCCGGTTCTCAATGATGCCTGGACAGAATTCATTCATATTTGGTACAAAGTTGGATCACTTTATGAAGTTGTACCTCTACCAAAAAAAATTCAAAACGGCTGCCATTTCCAAGATGGCGGCCCAGTTACTTCAACATTTAAAAATTTTCCGATTTCAATGAAAATCATAAAATCTCAAACATGCCTTTACAGAATCCATTCAAATTTATCAAAAAGTTGGATCAACATAAATTGATGCACATGCACTAACAAAAAATTCAAAATGACCGCCATTTCCAACATGGCCGCCGAAATACATCAAAATTCAAACTTTGTCAGATTTCAACAAAAATTTATTTCTAGGTAGATTTGAACACTGCGAACAAGATTGCATCATCGAATTAGCTGCCAGGGGTGACATCAGCTATTGCTTGCAATTGCAAATCTAGTTTTGTTTATATCTTGTCAGTGAAGCGTAATGATTAATATGTTCTTTAATTGTTTTAAACTTGGTTATTTAAATCAATAGAATAATCCAAAACAATAATAGTTATTATAATCTAATATGAATATTGTTGCACTTTGTATCGACATAACAAATTGCCAATGTAATATTTCACGTGGTTAATGAATCGGAAGGGTGTACTTGACTTGAAATACAAATTATACGCTTCACTGACATGGCTATATCAGCAAAATATTTCTTTTTATTTTTCAATTATTTATTGAATACCATTCTTGTGTTTTTTTCTTTCTTTATGCATAAAAAAGAAAAGAAATGGGGTAAAATTCAAGGAGACAAAATCCATTTTCCAGGTTAAAACGACTCAAAGCAAATGATATAGTGGTCAACATACGGTCTTCAACACAGTGAGGAACCTAACACCATATAGCAAGCCCTAAATTGGCCCAATATTTTTTTTAAAAAGTGAATAAATCATGCGCATATGCAGAATTAAAATTTACAGTAACTTCGGTATTTAGTCATTTGTTACCACTGGATCGATGCCCCTGCTGGTGGACTGTTAGTCCCGAAGGTATTCACCAGCCCAGTTGTCAGTACTTCGGTGCTGACCCGAGAGCCGATTCTATTTGGAACCTTACAATATCTAAATTTTTGTAAATTTTGTTGAAAACTAAGGAGTATCTCCCTCATGCAAAGCTCTGTCTTTAGCTGATTTTGGCTTTACATTTAGATCACATTGGTTGTTTGTTCTCTATCAGTTTTTAAACATCTTTGAGTTTATGGTCTTCCAAACATTTAGATTTTATCTGCACTGAAGAGACATAAGTTGTCGAAATGCGCATTTTCAGAATTCAAATTTACAGTAACTTCGGTATTTAGTCATTTGAAACAAACCACATCAGATAACAAGAATATAAAAAAAAAACAATTTCATAAGAAGACAATGAAATTCAATGGCCAACATATTCCTGACTTGGGACAGGCGCAAACAATTTCCATGGGGTTAATTTGTTCTCATTCATTAGAAATTTTATTCACATGAATTGATGTATTTAGTGTTAAATTATGTGTATCTATCGGACAAGGCAATTCGTAGTTGCAAAACTTGTGTCTCATCCAATTATTTTATTTTTTTTTATTGAACTATAAAAAAACTTTTAAAGTAAGCAATCACAAATCGAATCATATTAAGATTTTGCATAGAAGATCTTATCGTGCATGTAATTCTTGGATTCTCAGTCATGTTATTGCGTTCTTAAAACGCCTGTTTTCTTACAGAAATATACATACAATAAGTCTCCGTTTCGTTTGGGAGACTCTCTGTACTAAAAATTAGAAGATATATTTTTAAGTACTGTACTTAGTTTTCATATCATTCTTTATCGATTGATCTTTTTATAATACATATACGCAAAATAATTATTGTATTTATCGTTAGTTATTTCATCTAGTTTTTGGTTGAAATCTATTGATATACGGTACTATATAAGTGCAATTTTTTAAGCTTTAACATACAATGCATTGCTTTTTATTGTGTCACTATGAACTTTTTTTTATGATTTAAATTGAATATGTTACTTTTTTCTTGTTTACTGAACCTTATTCTGTTTACATTTTGAAATACGCCTCAAATTATGCACGGTTTTGAGTTTTCAAGTTTTGATCTTGCTTGTGCACGATTTCATTGAAACAAAGGCAGTAGAATACCGAAGGAACAAGGGAAGTGAAGACCACAAAAATCGAAATCCAAAGACATGGCAAAAACGGCAACAGAGAAAAACAAAGACAAAACAAGGACGTGAGACAGCTACAATGCATGGCAATAAAAAGACGACATTAAAAACTAAGGCATTCATAGTGTAAACTCCCATGAAAACCGGGAGTGACATCAGGTCCTTGATTAAAACATTCGTAATTTCTATATGTGTATAGACTCGTACAGATTATCTTTCGCAGTGTGCCATTTAATTCTATTTTTATGTTTTTGTTAAGAGATTAATTGCAACAGGAGCAAAAATGTGATCCCTTGCAATAAAAATTCAATAATGTATTGTACGATAATAAGCTGGTTTGAAGTTCACTGAAGGCCATCAGAGCAAATTTTCCTCTCTCTCCGCTTGAAATCGTCTTTTGATGTATTTCGTTCCAAATATGCCAATTACATCTACATGGATGAGTTGTCGAAATATCTTTAAGCAGAACTCAAATAAAGTACAGCTTCAGTGATTGTTACAAAAAGATACACAGGGGAACAAGACACAAGAAATTTAAGTTTATATCCAAGTACCCAATGAATACTTCACTGAAGGATGCTCTTTCAACAATACTACTTCACACTTTGTGGTTATAAAAACCTTAGTTATTTCTTTCAACATTTTTTCGTTATTTTGAATTGTTTTCGATTGATTTTCATTATTGTTCGAATTGTTTTCATTTAGATTTTTTGAATGTGGATTTGAAACGTCTTAAGCCTCATTTACATGCACAAGATTTTTATCAATATGTCATTTACATGTGTGTTAAGCAACACCAATATGTAAAGGTATATTTGCTTAACATTTACATGCATTTAATTTGAGGTGTGTATTCCAATTTAAAAAGCTAGTAACAAGAAATGAAAAGGGCCGAAAAACATGTAGAAAATGAAAAGTTTTCATTAGGTCTTGGTGATTTGTATGATGATGGAATAAATGAAGTTGCATAGTATCCTCTTACTTTTTTTCCAATCAAGAAGTCTATAACTTTTATAGTAGGCCAAAAACGAAAAATCAGACAAAACCGTCAGAGAATTAGGGATTTTATAGGGATAATAGTTCATTGTGTGTGCGTCAGTTTCATGGTTCAGTTGCAGTTGCAAGGCCATTTTCTTTCGTTTCATAGACAGGAAGAGTTTTTTGCACAATGTGTACACTGGGAAAGATAATCTGTTCGAGTCTACACACATTAAGACAAATTACGAATGTTTTTATCATCCAAGTTTACATTGACATGCCCAAAATACATACCATGTAAATTTACAATTTGAAATATACATTTACACTTGCCCCTGACCTTGTGCATATTTGCACCCTTTGTAAAGTTTACACACGTATGCATTTACGTTTACATGCAGTATTTGCACACTAGTGCAAATTTGCATACATATGAAAAAATACAGAAGTGTGGAAAAACTGTGCATGTAAATTGGGGTATAGTATATTTTAGGATTTTTGCTAATCAACATTGGAAGATATCAGATTTCAGCTAAATGTTCCCTTTAGCAAATATTAAACTTCGGATTATACCGCTCGTTAAGTGAGCTGCATCATTTAAAACAACCCCTCCGATCAAACTATTTTCATTTTAAGCCACATTCAACTACTGAAGAGGAAAAACTTAAATTCCATGAGATTAGTTAATGATTATGTCAAATAATACCTTAATATAAAAATTAATGGACGTATGAAATAATGAAAATGCCATTAATCAATTGACTCAATTATTTCTCTTTTGACAAGATTAATGAGCATTAAAATCATCATTGGTATTAATAATTGTAGTAAAAAAGATAATGACAATCAAACAAACATACATATCAAACTAATGATCATTACATCACTTCAAAGTAAATCTCATGATCATTATACAGTACTGTGAAACGTAGCCCTTACCGTCTAATGAAACGGATTTCTGACGGGACGTGAACGGATCGCTGACGGGAACGTGACGGGACGGAACGGAACGAATCGTTTCACGACCAGGTACTCGTCATTTGACGAATTTAATTCATCATTGACGAGAAAGGACTCGTCATTTAATTATACGTAAAATAATCAATACATTAAAAGATAATTGAAATTTTCGGATGATACGAAACGAATTCAATCGTGATAACAATTTTATATAACACTTACATTGACAATGACTGGGAGCAGTCAAATTCTTTAATTTTATATATTAAAAAGATGTCGATGAATTGAAAAATCAATTGTTTAATTTCCTTTATTTTGTGAAAACTTTACCAAAATGAAGAAAAGGATAAACAAATCGATCAATTTCAATCAAAGAAGCATATTTGGGATGGACTGGACAGAGGAAAACTTTCTTTTTACATATTATTTTGTTCAAAATTCCATGAAAATGAACAATTTGATTAAAACCCATCTGTTATTTTTCAGTTTAGCCATTACAAATGTATCGGTCAGTGCGAAACTTTCCTTTTACACATTATGCTATTCAAATTCCATCAAAATGTAAAAAAAATCACTTGCAAGTGTTCATTTTGGTCAATACAAATGTACCGATTAGTGTGAAACTTTCCTTATACAAATAAATTTGTTCAAAATTCTTGTAAATTTTAAAACATAATAAAAATGACTTGTAAATATTTATTTTAGTCATTGGAAATATACCGGTCAGTGCGAAACTTTCCTATTACGCATAATTTTGATCAAAATTCCGTAAAAATGGAAAATTCTAATAAAAAATCATTTGTAAATCTTCATTTTAGTCATTGAATAAGCAGCAGTCAGTGCAAATCTTTACTTTTGCACATTATTTTGTTAAAAATTCCTAAAAAAAAAAAAAATTGAAATCTCAATTGAATCTTCATTTGAGGCATTATGAATATACAGGTCAGTGTGATATTTTTTCTTTCTTTTTTTTTCAAATGAACAATTTAGATAAAAAAAAATCACTTGCAAGTCTTCATTTGAGTCATTACAAATGTGCTGGTCGGTGCAAAACTTTCCTTTTACATATTATTTTGTGCAAAATTCCAATAAATAAAAAAATGCTAAGAACAACCACTTCTTGATATTTATTTGAGCTATTACATACGCACCGGTCAGTGCGAAGCTTTCGTTTTACACATTATTTAATTCGTAATTCCGTAAAAATGGTTAATTTTAATAAAATCACCTGCAAATCCTCATTTTAGTCATTATGAAGGTACTGGTCAGTGTGAAAGTTTTCATTTAAGCATTATTTTGTTCAAAATTCCATCTAACTGAACAATTTTAATAAAAAAAGAACACTTGCATGCTTTCATTTAAGTCACTACAAATGTATCAGTCAGCGCAAAACTTCCCTTTAACAAATTAATTTGTTCACAATTTTTTATAAATTAACAAAAAACAATTAAAAAAATCACTTCTAAATATTTATTTTTAGTTATTTTAAATATACAGGTCAGTGTGCAGCTTTCCTTTTACACATAATTTTGTTCAAAATTCCATAGAAATGGAAATTTTTATAGATCTTCATTAAAGTCATTGCACATGAACTTGTTAGTTTGTACATTATTTTGTTGAAAATGCCATGAAAATGAAAAATATGATAAAAATCACATGTAAATCTTCATTTGAGTCATTACGAATGTACCGGGCAGTGTGAAACTTTCTATTTACATAATATTTTGTCCAAAATTCCATCAAAATAAACAATTTTGATAAAAAAAATCACTTGTTAGTCTTCGTTTTAGTCATTACAAATGTACCGGTCAGTGCGAAATGTAAAGGGATGGCCGTGGTGTTCAGTGATAAGATGTAATCATTATCTTGGTATTACATAATTTGGGGGGAATCAATGATATAATATAAGTATATACCATAAATATATAAACTATAAACTATTAGTGACTATGATATGAAGAACTCATGGTTCATTTGTACTTAATTGTACTTATTTAACATTTCAATGTATTGTAAAACGCAATTTGGGAGACTGGTTAGAACAGGGGTACACAAGCCTAAACAAGGCTGCACAAGACTTTTGATCACGGGATAAATTTTTATAGATATAAAACTATAAAAGTTACAAAGTTTCTATAGTAGTTATAATAACAGATGTTCGTGTAAACATGTTCAAATCAGGTAGTTGTAAACTGTCAATCACGTCGCGTGCCTGTGACAACTATATTATGTTTTTGGTAACTATGTACATTTTGATTGACAAGTGATTGACAGTTGATGTTCAAATTAGGAAACAGTATTACTGTTTTCGGAATCGAGATATACCTTTCTCACATGATGTAAATCATGGTCCAAACTAGTTCTATCTGAGTTTGGACCATGATAGTATAAATACAGTTGCGGATTCAAGTCATTATCTTTGTGCTTATTCTTGTTCTTATGCTTGACTTGGATCTGACACTGGAATATTGTACAACCATTGGATTATTAAACAGTGAAAATTCAAAGGATTATTTATTTAACCACTATACGATCAAAACCCACAAGGATTCCAAAGGACTACAAGAGGAATCTTAATTTGGTGCCGTGACCAGGATCTGAGCTTTGGTACAACGACAGAAACGGTGAGTCACTTTTCTCTAGTACCCTTTAAAGACTGACCAATAACTAATCGTTTCGTTATTTACTCCGAAAGTAATTAAATAATTTAGAGATGTAAAACTAAACGTGTTAGGGTGTTAATTTGAATAATTAGACGTTTCATTTCAAATGCAAAATGGCCTTGAATTTAGGCGAAGCTATTGAAGTATTGACGAGCGACATGTCAAATTTAGGGCATGACAACAGTCCGGGACATGAAAGACCTAGTGAAACTCAGTCATTTAGTATACCCACACCCCAGCCTTCTAGTCAATTTCAGCCGTCTATGGAACCGTTAGACGAAGACGACCCAAAATGTGGGGGAAAGTAGCTATTGAACAACTGAAAGCCCTCCGGACCACTATGTCCGTCCCTTTATTCAGTATAGTACCTACATTCGAAGGGGACCCTACCCAGTTTAAACAATGGGTCAGAAATATTGAACGTTACGCCCAAATTGCTAATTTAAATGATTCAGAAATCCCCAACATAGTACATGTCACATGTACTGGCCTAGTTGCCGATTTTGTGAAACGTTATCTAGATGAAGTAAAATCAGTTCAGCAACAGCCAAAATTGCAAGACTTGAAACTTTTACTTTTGAAGTAATTAAACAAAAACATGATGTTTACAAGTTTTGCCAGTAGGTAGAGAGAATAGAGGACACGTATACCTTTGACAGCCTTATTTTTAGCCTTATATGAATATTGTAAATAACTTGAATTATGGATTTTTTTTATATACATGTAGTAAACTACTACACATAGTTTATACATATTGACTGGTTATGAGGGAATAGCAAGTTTGTTGTCCCCCAGACCCTGACTATTGACCGAGGCGTAGTCGAGATCAATAGTTAGGGGTCAAGGGACAACAAATTTGCTATTCCAGAATAAACAGTCTATAAGTGTTTTATTATACCGAAAACACAAGATTTACAACTTTAAATCATTTCTCTCAATTCTAGTATTTGTTTTCTAAATTTTGCATTCTTATTAAAGTACACTCATTTACATGTATATCCATCAACAAAATTTAATCGGCTGTAAAGCGACTAGTGTTCACTGTAATTTGCATAACTAATTTAGAGTAAATGTCACTTGGAAACAATGATTTCAGAGCATTCTGAATTATCAACAGAAGTTTTTTCCAATGGGAATCACAAACGGACAGTCTATAAGTATTCCAGTATGCAAAAAAAACAAACAAAAAAAAAAACAAAATAACAAAAAAAACAAAAAACAAAAAACAAAAAAATAGATTCACAAAATTTAAATCACCTTTGAAAAATATCTCTGATTTCTAGATTTTTTTTCTAAATTTTGTATTCTTATTAAAACATAAATAATAAATCTTTTCCCACCAACAAAATTTTGTATGCTGCTAAGTAAATAGTGTTCACTGCAATTTGCATAGGTAATTTAGAGCTGTCACTTGGAAACAATAATGATAGAGCCGGCGCATTTCATTTGGGCGCATTATCATTTCATTTATTTCAAATGGGCGCAAAAAAAATATTTCAAATGGGCGCAAAAAAATATTTCATTTGGGCGCAAATGAAATCTTTCAATTCGGCGCATAATAAATTTACCTGTACGATGTGAAGTACAACAACGAAAAAATACAACGTTTAAAGAAGTTTGTAGGTCTAAAACTGTGCATATATCTTCCAACATTTAATGAAATTTAAATTAACCGTTAAAATGTTGAAAATTATTTTGAATAGTATATATTGTAATAAATAAAATAAGCAATATTTCTGTTGCGAGGGTACAAAATATGTCAGTTTTTGAAAACTGTTATTTTATTATTTATATTGATAAGAGAAAAAAAAATCAAATATATTTCAGTCAAAACTAATATTGGTGACCCCTCCAGTTTATTTAATACTGTCACATTGATTTATCTTTAGCCAAATCAATCGTTGTATATGCATATATTTTCCCTATAATAACTATATAAAATCTTACAATTTATTCACATAAAAGGTTTATCTCTTGTACACTTCTAATTTTATTCATTTAGTTCATAGTTCAATACATTTATATGATGTAAATTAATATATTTACCTGTATCATATATAACTTACCTTTACTACCTATGCGCCCATTTGAAATACTAAACCTGCGCCCAAATGAAAAACCTCTGAATTTTAAAATGCGCCCGTCAGAGCATTCTGCATAATCATCAGAATTTTTATCCAATAGGAAATCAAGAAAAAAGTTCGGGAAAAATATCCATACTGCCAGTCAATAGCCTGGAAGACTATTTACCGGTAAATAGTACAAAATTGGAAAAGGTGAAAAATAGTAATCTTATGTTAGAAATTTTAGTAGTAATGTTCATATACTGAGGTATAATAATAATATTTTATTTTAGCTTAGTGCTTTAATCATTTTTGTAGAAACATTTATATTTCGACGGTTTATGCGCGATAAGGGCCTATATCTGTTATTACATGTATCAAGTAGTAAATTTTAACTACACTATAAAAAAATCTATCTGAGATCCCGACAGATCTCATTGGCATCCAATTAGAATCCAATCCCATCAGGTGGGAAAAGGTGAATTTGGCTGGAATCGTTAGGATGAAATATCGCAGTTGAGATTCTTAGGTAGAATCCCATCTCAGAAGTGAGAAATTGTGTGGTGTAGTGTGAAAAGGTAAGATAAAATAAAAAAAAGTTGGGAATCCTATTTGAGAAGTGAGAAACGGTTGGATGAAGTGTGGAAAAGATGAGAAAAAATGATAAAAAGGTGAAAGAGGTATGCATAAATATAGACTTATATACTGTTTTCAAAAACAATGGGCGGTATGGTTTGTTCACTAAACTTTGTTAAATTCCTGTAATATGTCTGTTTATAGTCCGTTCTATGAATGTTCCAAAATTATTGATGCTTTCTGCTTTCATCGACTTTATCCGAAAATCGACAAACCCGATCAGCACGTAAAACAGTTTTTGAAAATTAAATACATTAATAAAGGAATTAACCTCTTTGATATTGCAGGCATTTTTCTGGAGCAAGATATTCAAAAGCTTGTACCCGTCTATTTTGGCAACCAGGAAATGCCTGTCATTTCCTTTTCTTATAAAAACCTACTAGAAACATTTTTTTTCAATTACTCTTCTATTACCTGTGATGCTAATGTCGAGAGGAACGACCCTAGCAGCTGAGACTGTTCCACGTCACCATATCGCTATGACCCTTGTGGACTTATATTAACGGGGAATCTTAACATCATTGAGGATAAGGAAGTCAGACAATTCTTTAGAAAAGGGCCTTAATACATGTATCACCCGCCTTCAAAAATAAACTTGCAAGCATGTTTTTTATATAATTAAAGACGCTGTAACCAATTATTGTAAAAAATGTGCAAATGACTAAATACCGAAGTAACTGTGAATTTGAATTCTGCATATGCGCATTTCGACAACTTATGTCTCTTCAGTGCAGATAAAATCTAAACGTTTGGAAGACCATAAACTCAAAGATGTGTAAAAACTGAGAGATAACAAATAACCAATATGATCTAAATGTTAAGCAAATGAGAAAGTGCAGACAAGCATGCTCTAAATTTGTTTAAAGATAAAATTATTACCAAGGTCACCAACAGAATAAATTTTTCTAAAGATAATTATGTTGAGTCACCTCCTAAACTGTCTGTAAATAGAATTAAGTCAAAACTGAAGGATCTTGGTAAAAAATATGTGTTTGTACCTGTTGACAAGGCTTCTAACAACGTTGCTATTGTATCGATGTCCAACAAAACGAACTGGACAAGCCAGACACTTTCAAACGTACCAATTGGGACGAAAAAACGTTAACTAAACAACATTATAAGGATATAGAAATGCTTAAAGTTCCAACTTAAGATAACATCTTTCCTACTATGTACTGGGTTCCGAACCTTCACAAAAATCCCTTCAAACATCGTTTTATTTCAGCATCTAGTAAGTGTTCTACTACCATTTTATCCATCCATTTAACTAGTTCAATTGCTTGTATAGAGGAGTTGGTTATGAAATACTGTGAAAAAACTTATCAAAACTCTGGTGTTAATTACTTTTGGAGTGTAATACATTCTATTGAAGTTTTAGATTAACTACAATCTATTCAAAGACCAGTCTCATCTATCGACAGTTATGATTTTTCTACGCTTTATACTACCCTTCCACGTGATTTGATTAAAGCCAAGTTTGGACAACTTATTAAATGGTCTCTTAAATTTTCTGGTCTGCAGTTCATTTGCTCTAACAAAAAGTACAATGTACGGATTCTTCTCTAATATAACCTATAATAATCATTGTTTCTGGACATGTGATGATATCATTAATGCACTCAATCTTTTGCTGGACAATATTTTTGTTCGCTTTGGCAACACTATTTATCAACAGGTCATAGGTATTCCCATCGTTCAAATTGTGCACCTCTCATTGCAGATCTTTTTCTTTTCTGTTACGAACGAGATTTCATGAAAAAAACTTCAAAACGGAACCATACCTAACAGTAATAAACTTATTTCTATTTTCAATGATAACAGCAGGTATATTGACGATATCATCCCCAGTTTTTAAATCATGTAGACATTATTTATCCACAACTACTGAACTTAAATAAAGCTAACAATGATTCCAAATGTTGCCCTTTTTGGATCTGACTATCATTATTGACTTTGGTAAAATCAAAACCAAAATATATGATAAAAGGGATGATTTTGATTTCACTATTACTAATTTCCCTTTTCTTGACGGCAACATTCCCCTTGATCCATCCCCCGAGGTGTATATTTCTCAAATGGTTCGATTCGCACGAGTTTGTTCTACTCTTGATGATTTCAATGAACGTAACCGTACTATCACAGCCAAACGTTTGCAACAAGGTTACAGATTTCATAAGTTGTTGAATACATTTAAGATATGAACATGTTATATTAAAATATGGCGTTACTCGTAAACAGCTTATTACGAAGGGCATTTCTAGTCCTCAGTTTAACGGAAATGTTGTTAAGAAATGCCAGAAATTGATTAAAAATCAAGAAAAGCTGGGACGTAACTTACATTCTTTACGTAAAAGGGGATATCGACAAGATATTCTGCTTGCATCCGTTAAATTAGCTTTGAGACCTAGTGACCTGAAAATTTTGCACACATACTGGCCTCTCACTGATACTGCCGATGTCTACTGAAATTTATGATGATTCTTGACCAAACCCTTCGGACAGTTTTGAGTTTGATTTTTCTTCTGAAGTGCGACAGTGTTCTACCAGCAGACTAGGCTCCTTGAGCTAGCCGGCAGTTTAGCGACCCATCTTTCAAAATTGCGTATTGTCTTTTTCTCTCCTTTCAGGATTGTGGTCATGGAGTTAGTAGTCTACCTGTATTTGGGTTTTATTCGTATGTTTTTATTCTATAGGGAAACGGGACAGATAAAGGGGAGGTTTTGGTGCCCATAAACCAGTTTAACCCTACCGCTGGCTTTTGCTAGTGCCGGTACCAAGTCCGGCTGTCCCGAGTTCCCACCGTTGTCTACGTTTGTCTTTTGTCTTATACGTGTTTTTCTTGTGTAGCTCCCTTGCAAATTGTTGCATGTAATTATAATTTTCAGCCATTGTAGGTGTTTCCTGTTATCCATTTTTAATATCTACTCAAAGCACACCATGATACTACATTGTACCACAGCACATTGAGCAAATGTATATGGACATAAATATATAATAAATGATACCTTAGAGACATTGGCAGTGGAATACCGATGGAACAAGATGATGTCAAATTCCAGAAACAATTACACAATACCGAATAAAAGGGAACACCAAAGGACTACTCTGACCAAATTTGGTTCCTATTGGCTCGGTTCTCTCAAAAGAGAAGAACTTTTATTGCTTTTCATAGAAGTTCAATAGGTTAAACTATGCGCTGGCGACCATCTTCGATTGGGCACGACAAAATTCTTAAATCTAAAATACGTAGTATTGAAAGGATTGCAAAAAGAGAGACAACATAAATGGCGGGGACAAAACAAACAGAAGATGATACAAAAACCAGAAAAAATAAAACTCTAATACTCTTGACCAATAAAAAAGTAGTGTTATCTGTAGTCATGACCTGCTCAACATGTGTCACCCGTGACATTGGAGGTGAAAAGTCAGGTGTGATATCAAATCCGGTACGTGTCAATCTAGTTATAA
The DNA here is from genome assembly GCA_002080025.1 of Modiolus philippinarum. Lineage (NCBI taxonomy): Eukaryota > Metazoa > Mollusca > Bivalvia > Mytilida > Modiolidae > Modiolus > Modiolus philippinarum. Next base: position 53,032 of record MJUU01048468.1, on the reverse strand, counting down.
CTCGAATTCGATTGAAAATGATTACGATGCATGAAATAATCCGTCTTTTCACCTGAACTGAAATGAAAATTGGTATGGACAGGTTAAAGTTCGAAATGCGAAAGTACAAAAGTGAATCCAGTTAGATAACTCTTTCAAATTATATTTTTTTCCTAGCCGAACGTTATTGATAGAGTCATTTATCAATAAAGTCTTAAGTGAAATAAAAGACAGGTCAGGAAATACGAAAAACACATTCACATGAAAGGTCCGTGCTCAGTTTGTATATGTATTTAACCAAAGCGTCCTTGATGCTGGCATCTCTCTTCCCAAATTGGTGAAGTCTTTTTGCATACAAATCAAAATCCATGAGCATGTAACATATCTTAAGGTGCAGGTCCAACAGTACGGATACTGGAATTATAAAAAGGTATAACATGTATAATGCTTTGGGAAATTGCATAATTAAGAACATGCTGAGCACATTTAAAAGTTAATATGACAGTAAATGATATAGGTCTTTTCAAAAAATCATTTGGTCCGCCCTTCGGTTTCGATATCAAAATACAAATAAACAGTTCCTGTTATCAACCCAACACGGTTAGTGCTGTTCATCCTGAACACAGTTCATAAAACTACTCATATTTAGATTACAATATCATTCTTTATTGTGGTTTACTGTGACATTGTACTAATCTTGTTATAATCAAAATGTATTTCAGGGTGTTAGTTGTGTATTGTTAGCCAACAGTGTGTTTAATAACCGGAAGCGAAGAGTGGTTGTACATCCAATTGATGTGAGAGTTCAAATCCAGGAAAAGATAACAACACTTTTTGAAAAGGGCTATTGAGTTATGCTTCCTGGTTTAAAGCTGCAACTTTGAGTTAAGGCTTTCCATTTTGATTCTTGTTTTATTACTTGTTCTCCATCCGATTTTAGATATCTTTCGACCTATGTTTTGATTTTTTTGCACAAGCTGTCGATATGACAATCAGCAGAATCTTAATTTACAGTAACTCCTGTATTTAGTTACAGAAGTAATCTGTATTTAGATATTTTATACCTCTACCTTTAAAACTAACAATAATCCCCCACCCCCACCTCCCTTCCGCAAAAAGAGAGATAATTGGCATGCCACTTTATGATAAACTAGATGCTTGAAAAGTTTCATCACCATGATTATTTTCTGGGGAAAATAGGAGAATTTGCTACAAGTACAACCCCCATATAACGATGTTTGTTTCTGATATTTGTTTCTGACATATCTGCACATATGCCGTATTGTTTACGCAGGGTTTTATGTTTGCTTATGTGTTATTGTTATCAATTGTTTTATGAGCTAGTTACCTGTAGCGTGCTGAGCATGAATAAATCATAAAATGATTGCCCGTCAGGTAACGTCAGGTAATTCAATAAATGTAATAAATAATCTGTAATATGCAAATTTATAAATTTTGCCCATATTTTTCATCCTTCCGTAAGAAAACAAACATTATATAGAATTATTTGTAATCTGCGAAAATGTAAAACGCTTAAACTTCGCATACTTCTTCCAGTCAAATCCGCGAACTTTTTGACCAGCAAAATTTTGAACCCGAAAGATAAACCTGTAATACGGCATTTGCAAGTGAATGCACCATGTAAAAATTCTGATTATCTTCGACAAATGTTTTTGTCGTCAAGTGACCCAAATAATTCAATACAAAATTGCAATGCTTTCCGTCATATTAAAGTGGTTGAAGATTATGACTTTCAATGTTTTGTTAAAATCGTCATAACTTCTTTACGAATGCAACATCCAAGTACAATGGGGGTAATAACAAAATTATCGAACAGAGTTGTCAAGAGCTGAAGTCCATGAGAAAAAAGACAAATAAGGTAGAAACCACCGGAAAAAATGTCGCCTGCGATGGTCCTGACTTGGTACAGGCATTTCAAAATAAATGGTGGGTTAAACTGGTTTTCTGGCATGCCAAACCTCCCCTTCCATTGCGGTAGTGTCCGGCAGCAACTCAACAGCAATTGCTATTGAAAGGTCGTTGACAGTTAAAATAAATGATAATCCCGGTTCTAAGTAAAAAAGGATCTTGAATCAGAGTTCGTATAAGACGGAACGTTTTGAAGCCTTGATTGATAAGGTGGTCACGGAAATAACTATGTCAAATGAGAAAGTCTGTATATTTTGTGCTAGCTCACAATTCATAAATGTACCTACAATATTCAAAATTAAACAAGACTAACACTTGGAAACCTAAAACTAATCTTAGCCAGAATGATTCTAAGACGGTCCAATCTAAAAAAAAAAGGTATCCGGCAAGTCCGTACATCATCCAAGATGGCCCCCACCGGGGAACATAGTTTTACATTGGACTCTATGGAAAAAACATTCAAAGATCTTCTCAGAAAGTACAAGTCCAATTATAATCAAGCTTAGTCACAATGGTGTTAAGATGGTCCCTTCCAAAAAGGTATACGTTAGGTCTATACCTCGTCAAAGATGCCCGCCAGCGGGGAACATAGTTTAAACCTTGGACCCTATGGAAAATACATTCAAAGATCTTCTTTTCAGAAACTACTAGTCCAATAAGAACCATACTTAATCACAGTGATCCTTAGATTGCCCCTTTCAAAAAAGGTATCCGGCATGTCTGGCAGCGGACAACATAGTTTTAACATTGGACCCTATGGAAAATACATTCAGAAGATCTTCTCAAAAACTACTAGTCCAAATTAGTACCAAACTTAGTCATTATGGTCCTAAGATGGTAACTTTCAAAAAAGGTATCCTGCAGGTATGTACCTCCTCTAAAGGTCTGCCGAATGAAAACATAGTTTTAACATTGGACCATATGAAAGACATATAAAGATATTCTTCTCAGAAACTACTAGTCCAAGTAGAACCAAACTTAGTCACAGTGGTCCCTAGATGGTCTCATCCATAAAAGGTATTCAGCAGGTCCATACCTCATCCCAATTGGCTGCCAGTTGGGAACATAGTTTTTACATTGAATCTATTGATTTTAAGGGGAACCTCGGTCCAAATTGTTAGTTGAACTGTGGTCTGATATGGGTTTTAGTGAATGGTAGAGCTCTCAGTTGCCATGGAAACTAGACCAGAAAACTGAAATTTTATCCAAAAAAAAAACTATTCTTCTAGATATCTTCTTCTTGATTCCGGCAATATGTATACTAGATAACAAGGGGGACCCCTGCCCATTTTTTTCAAAAGGGGGACTCTGAATGTTTTAATCTCAGCAATATGTATTAACTTAATTATAAGGGGAACCCCTGCCCAAATGTTTCTTGAATGGTGTTCTGTTGTGAGTTGTTTTGTATGGTGGAGCTTTCAGTTGCCATGGAAACCAAACAAGACAACTGTAATTTTAGAAAAAAAGTATTTTCTTATATTTTATGTTTTGCTTTCAGAATTATGTGGACACTAGTTAATAAGGAGAACCCCTGCCCAAATATTGTTTGTAAGAGGCTTGAAATGTTTTAATTTCCGCAACAATTATTACCTTAATTACAAGGGAAACCCCTGTCCAAATTATTTTTAAAATGTGATCTGCAATAGGTCGATTTTTATAACGCATTAAAACACATTTAAAGATCCTTTCTGAAACGACTCAGAACCCAATGATACTTTGATGGTACCTTCCAATAAAGGTATCCAGGAGGACCACACCTCATTCAATATGGCTGCCAGCATTAAGATATTTTATATTGAGTCCACTTAAAAGAAATAAGACTCTGAAACCACTAATCAAATTAGAACTAAACTTGATCACAAAAGTCCTCTGGTGGCCCCTAAAAATATGCATTTGGCATGACTTCATCCAATCCAAGGTGGTCTCCTGCAGGGAACATAGTATAACATTGAATCCTATTGGAAATGCCTTATATCTATGTCAGTCATGGTCCAGGTGAGCGATACTGGCTCTTGAGAGCCTTTTGTTAGATTATGTCGATATCATTTACATGTACTTGCAAGAGCTGAATTTAAATACAGCAAACAATGATTCTAACTACTGCCCCTTTTCTGGATCTAAGTATTACCATTGACTTTATGATAAAAATGTTTATTTTGATTTCACTATTGCTAATTTTCCTTTTTTGACGGCGATATTCCCATAGCTTCATCTTTTGGGTTGTACATACGTCAACTAGTTCGATTCGCAGGCGTTTGTTGTACCCTTGAAGGCTTTCATGAGCGTAACCTCACTCTCACATCAAATCTTTTACAAACAAGTTACAGATTTCATATAAAACATGTATTATTAAATACTTTTAAAGCGTTTTACAAAAATACGAACATTTGATATCTAAATATGACGTGACTCGCAAACAGCTTATTGCAAAGAGCATTTCTCATTCTCGATTTTATGGAAATGTTGTTAAAAAAATGTTCAGTAACTGATACAAAATCCAATCATAATGGGACGTAACTTACATTCTTTACGTAATAGTGGATATTCTATGTCAATCAATTAAATTGACTTTTTATTCCAATGACCTTATGATTTTACATATATACTGGCCTCTCACTGGTACTGGCAATGTCTACTATAATACATGACGATTCTTTACAAAATCCTTCGTGAACTTTTGCGTTCAATGCGACAGTGTTTTACCAGCATACTATGTCCCTTGATCCATCTGTTTTAAAACGTTTTGTCATATTCGCGTTTTTTTTTTTCAAGACAGTGGTCATAAAATAAGTGAGAACCGAACCGTCAATCCAAAACTGATAATCCAAGGACAATGACAACATCGGAAACAACAAAGAAATAGAGACCACACATCATGAGCACGACAAAGATAAGAAAAAGAAAGACACACACCCACATAAAGATGAACAAGATAGAAGCCTACCTGTATTTGGTTTTATTCGTATGTTTATTATACTATAGGGAAACGGGATAGAGAAAGGAGCGGTTTGGGTACCCATAAATCGGTTTAACCCTACCACTAGCTTATGCTAGTGCCAGTAACAAGTCCGATTTCTCCAAGTTCCTATCTATATTTACGTGTGCCTCTAGCCTGTTATGTGTTTTTTTTTCTAGTGCAATTCCCTGTCGATTGTAGCATGCGATTGCAATTTTCGGCCATTGTATGTGTTTACTGTTATTATCACTTTATAATTAATTGATATTTATAAGCACTGAAAAAACGTAAAATGAAGAAATTGTCATATGTAGAACTAAAACTAATTGCATTATTTTTTTCATTTAATTCGAATTGTACTAAAGTGACCATTTTAAGGTTCAACACGCCGATCGCATTAACACTTCATACTTTTGCAAAAAATAACCATTGGGGTAATTTTTAAATGAACTTTTCTTATTCATGATGTTAAAAGAATAATACATGTACCTTATTTCACACATGTATGGATTTGTGTAGTGACCCTTGATATTATCCCATTTGTGAGCTCGACTGTATACTACGACTACAAAGTCACGAGTATTTCCAATTACTGGGGTTCCTGGGCCCCAGTCAGTGTAAGTCAACTTCGTTCCGGTTGTTGCCCAGTACCAATTATCTTTATCATTTCTTCTTGCGCCAATCCAGAAATATTCTGAAAATATGTTTGTAAATGTATCTTCTAATTTTTTAAAAGAACGAAGTTATCATAGCTTAAAACTGAATGATATCTGAAATGTTACAATATTTAAAATTAAAGACAATTACATTTTTGTAATGGAAATACGTCAATATGCAAGTAAGGGTTCTTAAAAAAGTCGTTTTCAGATGTTTTTGTGTTTATTTAATAATATATATATATATTATTTAGGTAATATATTCATTTGCCGCTGTCGTCTTGGGTATTGCTATTCCAAAAAAGTTGAAACCTGTTTTAAATAATATCACCAGAAATTGCAGCATATTTTTTATTCATGACATTCACAATCAGATAAAACCAGCTTTATTAAATAAAACCAGGCTATTTAGTTCATATTTTTTTAAATGTACAATTCATTAAAAAATCAACAATTCAAGGTCGTCTCTGCGGTATGGTAACTAATTTTCAAAATATAAAAAATAAATATTGTTTTGGTGTGTTGCTACAATGCTATATGTACTTAAATGCAACATCTTTTAAACAATAAAAACAGTTCAATCTCATAGGTAATTCTTTTTGGTAACTTAAACTTTCGTCAATTAAAGATCGGTCTGAATTCATCCGAATACAAACACCAAAGCAAAAACGTAGTTAAAGGGAGGAGGTCTAATATTAATAATTAAGAAAGATGTCAATTCAGATGTAACACACATGAGACAACCTGAAAAATACAATACAAATAACCAGAAATGATCAAGAACGCCACTAAACTAAGGCACTTTCAGGGTCAACAATCACGCAAAAAATAATGTGTTACCAAGGGAAGGGTAAACATGTGGTCCACTACATAATAAAAGACAAGTTTTAGTAACCAATGAACTATTAATATTTGGACTTCTGCCTGACAGCACATGTGATTGACCGAAAAATAAAAAAAAACTAGAGGCTCAGTGACTGAGTCTGAATTGTTTACCTGACAAAATGCGTGCAGCCTGGGATGAAACTAATATTTATCCTAAACGATCATGTGTTAAAATATGTTCTGTGCTGGTGGTCTTGTTTTTATTGAGTCAAAACAAACTAAGCAATCTTAGCTTGTGTGAATTTACTTCAATAGTTTCAGCGCATATGATGAAAAAGATGTTTTCCTATAGGGGTCCCATTTTAAAGAAAATTTTGTGATTGGAGCCATTTCTTATGTCCGATCCGACCAAAATGAGCAATCTTTGTAATGGACCTTCCATTGTGTGGCGTTCTTGTTCATTTTTATTTATTTGTTTTGTCTTTGTCTTACTGTCTCAGTTCGTGTTGGATGTGAATTGTCGTGATTTTGGGTTTATGACTTTAGAATTGCCCCTTTGCCCTTGCTTTGGTATTCGTTTGCCGATGTATTCAGTACAATTTAGTTAAATTTGCTTCAATGGTTTCACAGCAGATGTTGAAAATGATGTTCTTCCCAAAGAGTCCAATGTTAAAACTAAGATCCAGGCTAGGGGCCATGTTTTTGATCGAATCAGAACGAGATATGCATTATATGTGAAGGACCGTCAATGCAACATTCTTGTAAAGTTTGGCTGAATTTGCTACAGTGGTTTTAGAAGATAAGATAAAGATGAGAATGCTGGCGGCCACGTTTTTTTTTTTTTTTTTTTTTTTTTGTTTTTTTTTGTGTGTAATCGGAACGAAATATGCAGTCTTTGTAAAATACCTTCCACATATCATTCCAGTGCAGCTAAGTTAAATTTGCTGCAATAGTTTCAGAGCAGATGTTGAAAATGATGTTTTTCCCATAAGTCCAATGTTTAAACTAAGATCCATGCCGGCGGCCATGTTTTTTACCAAACTAGAACGAAATGTGCAATCTTTGCGACGGACCTTCCATACATCATTCCATTAAAGTTTGGTTGAATTTGCTTTTGAATCAAAAGTTTCAGAACAGATGTTGAAAATGATATTTTCGCAATAGGGTCAAATGTTATAACTAAGATCCGTGCTGGCGCCCACGTTTTCTTTCGAATTGGAATGACATGTGAAATCTTCATGAGACCTTCAATACATCAATGTAAAGTTGCTTCGGTGGTTTCAGAGGAGAAGATGAAAATGTGAATTTTCCATAGGGCCAATGTTAAACTATGCTCACTGCTGGCGGTCCCGTTTATTTTTTGTTTTTGTTTTTTTGGGTTTTTTTTTTTTGGAATCGGAACGAAAATGTGCAATCTTAGTTAAGAACCTTCAATACATCATTCATGTAAGGTTTGGTTGAATTTGCTTCTCAGTGGTTTCAGAGGAGAACATGAAAATGGGAATTTCCCATAGGGCCAATGTTGAACTATGTTCCGTGCTGGCGGCCATGTTTTTTGTCGAATCGGTACAAAACGTGCAATCTTTGTAAAAGGATCTTCCATACATCATTTGTGCGCCACTTTTAGCAGATTTGTTTCTTTATTCGTATGAAGCCAGGTCCATACAAGGGCTAGTTCAGAAAAAAAGACAATAAGCTGGCCAAATCATTTAATTTCAGTTTCCGTTATAAAGATGATGTTATTTCACTGAACAATCCTCAATTTAAAGATAACCTTCATCTTACATACCCAAATGACCTCGAAATTAAAGAGACCACTGATACACCATAATCAGCATAATACCTGGACCTTTATCTCTACATTGACAACTCTGGACGTCTGAAAACAAAACTTTACGACAAGTGTGATGATTTCGACTTTCCAATAGTGAACTTCCCGTTTTTGCGCAGTAATATTCCCACTTCTCCGGCATATGGCATGTACATTTCACAACTCATTCGCTATTGCCGTGCCTGTAGTTTGTAAACCGATTTTGTCAACAGAACGAAATTACTAGCTCAAAAATTTATACATCAAGGGTACGTTCAGTCACTGTTGCAATTGTCACTACAGAAGTTTTACGGTCGTCACCACGATTTGACAGACCATTACAATATAGATCCAGAGTTTGTTACCGGACTGACTCACACCGAGTGTGACAAAACCGGACTTTTCACAGGCACGGGTGCAACGCGTTGAGCAGATCCAGCTTACCCTTCCGGAGCACCATATGATACCCAGTTTTTATAGGGTTCACACTGCTAGTGCTTTAGTTTTGTTGCGTTCTTGTTCATTTTTTTTTTATTTGTTTTGTCTTTGTCATACTGTATCAATTCGTGTTGCTGTGAAATGCCGTGATGTTGGATTTATGATTTTAGAATTTCCCCTTTCCTTTTCTTCCTTCGGTATTCGTTTGCCGATGTATTCAGTACAGTTTTATTAAATTTGCTTGACTAGTTTCAGAGCAGATGTTGAAAATGATGTTTTTCCCTTATGGTCCAATGTTAAAACGAAGATCCAAGTTTGCGGCCATGTTTTTTTATCGAAGCGGACGAAATGTTTAATTGTTGTGGAGGATCTTCCATACATCATTCCTGTAAAGTTTGGTTGAATTTCCTTCAGTGGTTTTAGAGGAAAAGATGAAAATGTGACAAGTTAACGCCGGATGACAGAAGACGGACGCAAAGTGATTGCAATAGCTCACACTTACCTTTTGGGTTAGGTCAGTAAAAAAGGGCCAATAGAGTAAGCTTAAACAACACTTAATTACTAAAATCGTACAACAGATAAAAAAGACAGAAAAAGTAATAAAAATTAAACTGAGTTTACATTTAAAAAATCCATTGAACAGGCCTTATGATCATAAATTTTACAGACTTTATTTTTTGTTTTTGTTTATCATCACGTTTTACGGTTTTTTGTTTGTCATAATATGTTGTGGACGCAGACAAGCACATATGAACAATAAACAGTGTAATTACTTGGTCCACTTTTCTCTCGTTCGAAGTAGCATGTCTCCAAAATTGCAAGCCCCAAGTTACAAGTAGTTTGTGTCGGGTAGTGTTAAAAACCTCTCTTATGATTTACAATAATTATTAAGAATATCTTATATGGAAAATGGGGTAAATAAATAACGAAATACCGAAGTTACTGTGAATATAAATGTCAAGGAGACATCATCCAATCTCCAGGTTAAAACGACCCAAAACAAAGCATCTAGGGATCACTGTACGGTATTCAACACAGTGAGGAACCTTATCTTCATTTCGACTCTATTAAAGACACATGGGCAGGGGTTCCCCTAAAATCTAGTTTTGTTTATAAATATCGCCGAAATTGGATAAAGTATACAAAATAATACTTTTTTTTCTAAAATTTCAGTTTTCTTGTTTGGTTTCCATGTCAACTGAAAGCTCAACTATCAATTACAATCCATTTCAGACCAAAAATATTTTTGGAACGTTTCCCCGATAATCCATGTTATACATATTGCTGAAATCAAAATATTTAAAATCCCTTTTCAAAAATAATGACAGCAACCACAGCCTGCTAAGGTCACCGCGAAGCGCAGCATTGTCACATGTTCAAAATGTCAATAAACAGTAATAAGCTGTAATGATTTTTTAACAGATTCATTAATGCAAAAAATGTACTTCACAGACTGCATACAAAGCATTTACTGCAGCTGTCATCCCAAAATACATCATGCATACATATATGGTTCATGTTGATTATGTCAATAAGTGGGAATAGACTTAAACCATTCTATCTTCCCAAGTTGCTTATGCAGACTTGCTTATTAACAGAAACTTCTCATATTTTTAACCTTGGTACTGTTTGAGGGTTAGAGAGGTAACACGTACCATGGATTTTTATCGGTTTTGTCTACGGGTTAGAAAATGACATTAACCGATCAGCTACAAAACAGATCTTCCCAACCCTTAAATGCCTCACTGACTGTGTGACGGGTGCTGTTTGCAGGGCAGGACATGCTTACCCTTCCGGAGCACCTGATGTCACTATGTTTTTGAGAGTTCACACCGTTAGTGCTTTAGTTAGTTTTTTTGTGTTGTATATGTAGTGGTTGTGTTTTGTGGGCATGTAGTGTCTTTGGTCGTCCGTCTTCTGGTGTTCTTGTTTGGTGTTCATGGCAACTGAAAGCTCCATTATTTATTACAACCCCTTTCAAACCACCTTTCAAAAATTGGGCATGGGTTCCCCTCATAATCCAGGTAATACATACTGCTGAAATCAAAATATTCCCCTATAAGCAAGTTTATATATATATATA
>MJUU01048468.1:23355-33664 GCA_002080025.1 Modiolus philippinarum | reverse complement strand
AAAATAAATGTCGGAATGAAACAAATGATACACCTGTTTGAACATTGATGTGTCAGGCTTATTTTGAGACCAAGGTTAATTGACTAGAATGATCCTTTGAGTACTTATCATAGGCGTTTTCCGGTATACCATCAATGCGTAATGTTTTGGCCGTAATCGTGTATATTTATAGATAGGGTTTTTCCAACCTTTGGAACTCTGTTGGAAGGCTTTAAAGGTATGCTGAAATTTTAATATGATGTTGACGAGATATACACCTTTCGGAAAATATATGGTTTCATACAGGTTAAACTTAAGATAAATTGTCCAGACATATTTGAATATGGGGAATTTCAGTTGAAAATGTTCAAGAAATGAATTGGTGGTTTCTAACCTTAACACAAAATATGCGAAAATTTTGAAACATGTCATAAAAAGTTGTTGATAGCCTGAATTGATGCAAAACATGTATGTTTGATGAATTTGAGGTAAAGATATAAGTTTTAGGCAACTGGTGCCAGAATTTTGGCCAAAAACAGTCGTTAAGTAATATTTCTGTATTTTGACACTGAAATGCCATTTGTAGACAATTTTCATGATTTTGTGCAAAATTAGAAGGATTAGCTGTATACAATAGTTAGAAAACATCAAATGTAGGCTGATTTTACACAGAAATTTGCCACTGTTTTGAATATATGTTTAATGTTTATAAATTTCATGTCTTCGGTGTCGCGAACAAAAGTGACAACTCTCAGTGAGATGCCTGATATAAAACTCTGTATGATTTGTATTTAATAATTTTTTAAGCAGGAATGGTGCTTGTATATGCAGATTGATGTGAACATGAACCTCAAAAATAAAAAATATCATGCTGTTCCTCTACTAAACAGTGTAAAATTGTCATTTTAGGGTCCACATTGTCAAAAGAAGAGCAAAGTCAAAATTTTATCATCTGATTTTGGGACAAAAATTTGAATTTGCCACCCTTTTCATAAATTTGCATTTATTTTATTATGTTATTTTCTTTATATATTATATATTTAATCACCCGAAGGAAAATAAATGCACTTTGGTGGATTTTCAGTAGTTTTAATACTACCATTGTACCTATTCTTATCGGGCTTTTCGGGTAACTCACAAACCTAATATTCTTCAAAAGCTCAAAAAATAAACAAAACTGGTTTCCCCCTGTCTTATTGACCTTTTTAAATCATTTTCTGCATTTAAAATGCTATTTGTATGACCACAACCAAAGTAAAGACTATTTCAAGTCCCAAACTTACCTCAGAAGCACCTTCTCAAATTTGGGGGAGGGTGACATTTTGTAGCATGATTTCAAAATTTTAAATGTAGCTGTGAGCATTTGCAGCCTTATTTTGATAAAAGAAATATTCTAAGGGCTTAGTATTAAACATGGGTTGAGAATTCATTACACAAAAGAAGTATATTTGGTTTTGGGTCCATGTTTAACATCTATGAGTGATTGTGCCTGATCAAAGCACTGAAAACACTAAATCTGTGACTTTTTGAATAGTGATGAAAAGGAGGAAAAAATATGGAAAAAGATGTTATTTTCTGTATACAATTTGGAAATTAACTAAAAAACATGAAAAAGTGCAGCAATTATACTGTGGAGTGTTTTAATATCATGTTAAGGTGTCAAACCACCAATTCGAACAATCAGCGCTTAGAACAAATGAAAAAATAGCTCTTTCAGAATCTAAATATAACTTTGAATTCTTGCACCTTTGAAAAATAAATGTCGGAAGGAAACAAATGATACACCGTTTTGAACATTGATGTGTAAGGCTTATTTTGAGACCAAGGTTAATTGACTAGAATGATCCTTTGAGTACTTATCATAGGTGTTTTCCGGTATACTATCAATGCGTAATGTTTTGGCCGTAATCGTGTATATTTATAGAAAGGGGTTTTCCAACCTTCAGAACTCTCTTGGAAGGCTTTAAAGGTATGCTGAAATTTTGATATGATGTTGACGAGATCTGCACCTTTCGGAAATATATGGTTTCATACAGGTTAAACTTAAGATAAATTGTCCAGACAGATTTGAATATGGGGAATTTCAGTTGAAAATGCGAAAGAAATGAATTGGTGGTTTCTAACCCCTAAAGCTTTTTATTTATAAGAACAAGTTTACGTAGAGCTTGCAGAGTATTGCAGTTCATTAAAGCAATTCTCTGAAATACCTTTATCAAATAATTTTCAAATGATATCGGTTACGAAACTAAACTGTCAAAGCCAGACATCATACACATCCTTTATTATGCCAAATGTAACACACAATATATATTTGCATGTTTTGTGGTCGCATTTCCATCTCTTGGACTCGTGGTACTCTATAAACTACCATTGCTTAATTTTTTATATGTTATTGAATGTTTTGTGTGTTTTTAAATATTTATGATATTATCAACAGTATGATATGTGCAAGATATGTAAACATAGACACACACACACACACACACATGTAGAAAACTCGGTAACTCCGTTAAATAAAGATGTACTAAGGTGAAAATAAATAAATCTACGATTTTAAATTCATACCATAAATTGAAGGAGTATAAGTAAAGGAATAAAATCAGCTAAAAATATTGATAGGTTATATATGGACATTGTTTTATTTTAAAAATGGCGGGAAAAGACTCTCTTGGAGTTTTACCTTTCTATAACATGAACACATTACTTGTTTCTTTCACATGTCGAGGGAAAATTTACAATCTAGTGAAATCTTGCTTCCTGATACTAAATGAGCTACCGAAGACTTCTATTACAAGAATATTGGGTGTAATAGAGCATAATATATTACACAGAAATAATGGATAAAAGCCAAGAAATCCGAGTGACATTCTCAAATTTCATAAACCTCACCTTACTACATCTTTAAGTCGAATGCAGGAAAACGCATGTCCTTTTCGTATCGATAAATGTTCCACTGTTCTAAACCTATGGTGTGATGAACAACGCCAGTAGAACACCGAAGGAACAAAGCACAAAATTACAATAATCAAAGTCCAGAGACACGACAAAAACGAGCACACCAAAATACAAAGACTAAAAACAATACACACTCACAAAACACATAAGCACTACAAATACAACATTCAAAACTAACACGCTAATTGTGTGAACTCTCAAAAATCAGAGTGACATCATGTGCTCCGGAAGATCATAAAACGCAAAACAAATAATTCGGCCAGATTACGAGGGTTGTCCGTAAAGTTCGTGGGCAATCTCAATAAAAATTGGAAATAACGAAAATGAATATGAAACCAATATTTTCATTTACAATGTGTGTTTCTACATATGTATGCAAAATATCATTACAAGCAAAGCAATTTTAATTATTTTTCTTTCGAAACAAAACAGACTAATATTACACACCCGGAGCACGCACATGTAAAATGTTGACGTTGTCTGACGTACTAATAGTTGTGGTTAACATTTTATGAAGACCTCGCAAACGAACAAATTCGGAATTTTTGCAGTTTCCTCTCTTTAATAATATTTAGGGCATTTGATATAATATCTTGTGCTAAAAGGTTATCAATTTTGAACCACTTACAAACTTTATCAATGGTCAGTAATACCCTGGAGCTTATACGGTTTAAGATTTATAACTGGCTAGTTTTACACATTTTATCTTTTCTTAAAACTGGTTCTTGTGTCTTAAAATTTCTGCACCACTTAAATTTTAATGCAGAACACACTTTACCATGCCTGTTTCTAAATATTTCAGGAACTTGTTGATATTTGAGGGTGTTCCCTGATTTCTGAAGGAGCGTCTCTGCTCCGCGTTAACAAAAACGTCGGGTTTACCAGTATTTCTGATTTTACCTAAAGACATTTAAAGCTCTGTCAATTTGTCATTTCAAATCTTTAGAAGTTGGAATTTGGCAGTTTTGATGTTCAATGTAATATAAACATTGCAATGTCATTTTCATTTCACTATTCACTAATTTTATGAAATACCTACAAAATGAAAAAAATTAGACACTACGTTTGATATGTAATATTTGTGTTGCTCCAGGTCACTATTCCGGGGCTTTTTACAGACAGATTTGCAATTTTGCATGCAGAATTGGATCAACTTTTATATATCCAAATTCATAAAAGCTTAAGGTTTACGAATATGTGAAATATAAATATATAAAACGCTGCTTTTATTTTTATTATCCTTGTCCACGAACTTTACGGACAACCCTCGTATACCCAGAAAACATACACACACCACTTTACATGCAAATAAAAATATTTCATCTGCTAAGAGAACGTGTAAATGATTGGATAAAAGTTTTATGACATTATGCAACGTCTTTTCATGGTAGTGGTGGCAGAAGTTAAAATAAATACCAAAATACTGTAAAAAGTCACGATTATGTAAAAATATGTGAAAAATGAATCAAAAAAGAAAGAAGGAAAAGAGTGAAATTATTGTAATTTATAAACTACTATAAAACGTAGTAATACGTAACAAAGCATAGCAATACGTATAAGTACGTGATACTACCTAGTAAACACCGAGGAATCGTAGTAATGCATAGACTAAAACCTGATAAAACGTACTAAAACGTTGCTGAACTTAGTTTAAACGTAGTAAAAAGTATTCACACCTCTAGTTTAAATGTAGTAAAAAGTATTCACACCTCTATACGACGTTTCACTACGTATCAGCTACGGTTTCACTACGCTTCAGGACGTTCTTACTACGGTTTAGTACGTTTAAGTACGTATATACTATCAATTTTGACCACGTTTGTATTGAGCAGACCAATACAAACGAGACCAATAAAACATGAGTCTACGTATCACATGTATATAGCGGTTTTAACTACGCATCGCTACGATTCGCCACGTATATAGTGGGATCGTTACGTTTTCAAAACGTAGTGAAACCGGAGGCTTGAAACGTGACAGTGGGACTGGGGCTTAAGTTTGAACAGACTTTTATACATTAGAACACGTTGATAATAGCCAGAATCCCAAACAGAATTATGTGTCTACTAATTTTGAAAACAAATTGGTAGCTCAATTGAATCTTTTTTGTAAAAATAAGATCAAAGATACTATCGAAATTCAATATGAAATGACGTCATTATCCATTATCGAAACAGAGGGACAAAAAGCATATCACAATGTTTAGATAGATCTCCAGTAGAGTCTACAAGATAAATCATAAAAACAAAATAAAAAAAAACCAACAAAATAATTGGAGAAAAAGACAAAAATTGTCGTATACAATATTTACATAACAGTGTTGCAAACCCTTGTTTAAAACAAAAAATATATCACTCATCAAATTTTAAATAAAACCAATTTTTTTACTCATTTTTTTTTTGTGGTGTGCAAAATGTTTTCAGTGTGATTATGTTGCTACTTTGCACAACTTACAACTACGTAATATTCGACTCATAAGAACTGTTACACATTGTTCTCAACTATCTGGGTAACTTTAAAGAAGATCATTACGAACTTGAGATTTATTGAAGTACTATTGGCTGCCAGGTTCTAAATTTACACTACTACTATTGTGGGCAATAATAAATCTTTTTTTCTGTCGAAATCTTGTTCCAAATATCAGGTTTTCTTAAAGTGGTTAAATTTTAACAAAGAGACTGTTAAACCAAACATAACTAAAAAGCAACTTGGTTTGAAGAAACGTGGTAAGTTGGTTATTTTATTGCTTGTTAATATGAATTACATTGTAGTAACCATTTCCGTGTGACAACTCATTACAAATGTGTGTCCAAAGTAACTTATGATTGCTGTTTTCCATATGGCTTTTATGTTAACATCTCAAGAATCACTGTGACAGGATACTCTGAGTTAAAAAGTATTTTATGATACGTGGTTTCTTTGTCAAAGTTGTAACAAAATGTTTGCATTTCAGATTTGCATTTTTGTTCCATTTATGAATTAACAGTTAAGCATTCAATATTAACTGAGATTAATTACACTGGGCCTATTTCAGTAGCTGTAATAAGCCGATTGAAGTAATAGCCAGCTTTCATGCATCTAAACACAACAAAAATAAATTTTAAAGAAAGACAGAAATATAGACAGGATGAAGAAATTCGAAAAAAACAATTGGTCTGCTGGACAGTGTCAATGCTGAATATCTACAGTCATTATCTTTGAAGTCAGAAATCAACTGCCAAAAGGGAATGTACTATAAGATTCTTAATGCTAGTATTGGTGCAAGCAAGAACCCAACATTTTAACTTTGAACTAATTTTCTGAAAATTGCCAAAGACTCTTAATTTTCATATTTTTGCGTGCAATCTTAAATTTTACCATTTCTGAAATATGAAAACATGTTTGACGAATTTACTGAAATTCTCAAAGACGACATTGTTAAAATTCTACCTAAAAAGCATATTTATCATTTTGTTTCAATTACAACTAATTTTTTATATATTTTAAAAAAAGATTTGTTTTTGACATTCTGATTTGTTTTTAACATTCTGAAAAAATGTCAGAAATGAATAAAAGTGACAACAAAACAAAGGGAGAGACCAGTAAGGAAAATCCGTATAACATACGACAGAATCAAGGAAACACAACCCAACACAGAACATTTTAGCAAGCCGTCATATTCCCGACTTGGAACGGGCATTAACAGAAATAACAAGATTTCAAGTTTGGTACATTTTCTGAAATTCTCAAATACTCCATAGGTAGAATGACTATGTTGAAACTTATAGATTCAAGAATGCAATAGCTGTCATCTAGGTACAACGACTGTGTTACAACCTATAGATTGAAAAATGCTACGCTGTCGTCCAGGTAGAGTTACTCTGTTACAACCTTTAGGTAGAACAATGTAGAGCTCCATTGCAGGCAGAGTTGCTTTGTAACAACCTTCAGATGGAACAATGCAGTAGCTGTCATGCAGATTCTGTTGCAAACTTAAAAGGGGACATTACAACAGCTTTTTGTACATTTAGAGTGACTTTTTACTGTAATAACTGTCGTTCCTGGGGTATGGCGAATATAGACAGAACATGTTTGGATTCTAGTGCTGCTGATGAGGAATTAATTTCCGAAATGGCCATACAGCTCATTAGAATTAATTGCAGTTAGAGTTAACATATGTGTTATTTTCTCATGTTCATTTACTCCATATCCTTTCGTAAAATATATAAAATATATACCCGTTTCACAATAGCGTTTAAATCTTAATGATTCGTGTTTTATTGTCAGTTGCCCTTTGTTCAACATTAAATCAATACAGAGACACCATATAAAGCAATGTAATTGTGGCTGGCATTCTTAAAAAAATGTGGACATCACGAGATCACGATGGCAAAGGAATAATACATTAAGATGAAAATTGATGTATTTTTACTTCAGTGCAAACATTATGTAATTGTTGTCTTGTAATCACAGTATGTACGAGTGATGATACAGAGACACCATATAAAGCAATGTAATTGTGGCTGGCATTCTTTAAAAAATGTGGACATCACGAGATCACGATGGCAAAGGAATAATACATTAAGATGAAAATTGATGTATTTTTACTTCAGTGCAAACATTATGTAATTGTTTTCTTGTAATCACAGTATGTACGAGTGATGATATGTGTGCATGCAAACACAAGTCACCCAAACCAGATTCCATACCCAATTGCTTTTTGAAAAATACTGTGTTGTATA
This sequence comes from Modiolus philippinarum, assembly GCA_002080025.1. NCBI lineage: Eukaryota > Metazoa > Mollusca > Bivalvia > Mytilida > Modiolidae > Modiolus > Modiolus philippinarum. The sequence goes on along the minus strand of MJUU01048468.1, from coordinate 26,009 downwards.
TTTATCACCAATGATTATAATAATGTGTTCTGAAAGATTTGTTTCTATTCCTTATGTAAGGACTAGTGTTCTAAAACTCATTATGTTTTCGTCTATCAGTGTTAGTAGTACTTTGATTCATAGGTTTACACTTCATAAGTATATGTACTGGATTGCATCAGAAAGGAAGTCATAATGGTTTCATTATTCATTCATTGATGAAACCAACATTCATAGCTTAATATGTACATTTATTGATACTTTAACGTGAAATAAAGCTTTAGGGCTGTGACCTTGACCTTTGACCTTGACCTCATTTTGAAGGTCCAGACTTCCTGCACATTTTGTACGTTGAATGTCTTTGAGTATCTCCAGTGGTATATGAGCTATTAGCAAAAAACACAAAATTTGGACATCAAAATCGGTTTTCGGTCCATAAACCGAAAACGGTTGATCCGATAATTTTGGATTCTATGTAAGAAATGTAGATCTTAACAAGACACACATTTTTGCCATTACATGTTATCAGCTATCTATTACGGTTTATGAGTTACAGTGTAACCTGTCTAATCCGACACCTGAGTATTCCAACATCCTTTCTTTATTAGACCCAATAACAACTTCTTAATTTTTTTTTAACCTGAGTATTCCGACATCCTGTATAATCCGACACATTTTTATGGTCCCATAGTGTGTCGGATTAGACAGGTTCCACTGTATTACAAAAACAAGGTCTGGGGTCAAAGTTCAAAGTGACCAATGACCTTTGACCTTGGCATTTTTAAATGTAACACATATCACCTAAATTGAATGGAATAAGTTTCAGGTTTCTATCTCTTACCGTTTCCGAGAAAAACATGCTAAAAGAGGTGACGAAACTTTAAAGGGGCATAACTCTTAAACGGTGCATCATAGAATTTCGGTCCAATTGTAACGAAGGTCCATCATGACCTAATAAACATTTTAGCCATAACAATTAATCAGCTATCATTCACAGTTTTCGATATATTCCAATCACAAGATTTGAGGTCAAAGTTCAAAGTGACCAATGACCGTGGTCATTTTGGAAATTCAAAGACCTTCTTGCACATCTTGGGGTGGTTGTCCACATTGGTGCCATGTTTCATTAAGTTTGGAATACCCATCTCTGAGATAATGTTTGGACAAAGTTTGAAAAATCCGTTGAGGAATAATAATAATAACAAGCAAAAACTGTGTTCGCAAAGCGAAACACAAAAATCGCCCAAACCTCCCATGGATCGCAATCCTTACAATTTTTTTATTCCAAAAATATGTTCTACACTTCATACACAACCTTCCTGTCAAATTTCATGAGATTTGGAGCACTTTTAATTTTCCCGCCTTTTTTCAGTTTCCATGGCAACGGCCGCCATTTTGAAAATTTTCAACCTCAAAATATGTTCTACACTTCCTACTCAACCTTCCTATAAAATTTCATGAAATTTGGAGCATTTTGTATTTTACCGCCTTTTTTTCAGTTTCCATGGCAACGGCGGCCTTTTGAAAATTCCAAGACCTCTCTGCACATCTTGGGATGGGGTTCCATCTTTCTGTAAAGTTTGGTTAAGATTGGACCAATAGTCTTTGAGAATATGGTGGGACAAGTTCATGGCGGAAGAAAAAGAGGAAGAACTAGATTTGCAATTGCAAGCAATAGCTGATGTCGCCCCTGGCAGCCAATTCGATGCTTCCATCTTGTTCGCGACGTCAAAATCTACCTAGAAATCAATTTTCGTTGAAATCGGACAACGTTGAAATTTTGAGGTATTTTGGCGGCCATCTTGGAAATGGCGGCCATTTTGAAAAATTTTTTCGTAGCCTGCACTCCGCGTTATGGTGATCTAACTACCTGCCAAGTTTCATTTGATTACATCAAACCGTTCTCTCAAAATAGTCCGGACAAGAAAGTGTGGAAGAACATTAATAACAAGTTATAACTGTGTTCGCAAGCGAAACACAAAAGTCTCCAAAACGAACTCCCATGTTGGATTCCTCGTCTATTGTAAAACCCCCTTTCAAAAAAATTTGAGCAGGGGTTCCCCCTATAATTTACTTTATACATATAGTTGGAATCAAAACAAAACACACAGCAAAAACACGTTTTTCTAAACAAAATTATAGCCCTCTGGCTTGGTTTCCATGGCAACCAAATGCTCGATTATCCATAAAACCCATTTGATACCCTGTTTCAAAAAAAATTTGTGCAGGGGTTCCACTTATTATCTAAGTAATACATATAGCTGTAATAAAAATACAATTGTGCAGGGATTCCCCCTATAATTTACTTTATACATATAGATGAAATCAAAACATAACATAGAACAAAAAACATGTTTTTCTCAAAATTATAGCTTTCTAGCTTGGTTTCCATGGCAACCAAATGCTCGAGTATTCATTAAAACCCATTTGATACCCTGTTTAAAAAAAATTGAGCAGGGGTTCCCCTTATTATCTAAGTAATAAATATAGCTGTAATAAAAATACAATTATCAACAGTAAATACGATTTTCTCAAAATTTTAATTTTTTGGTATGGTTTCAATGGCAACCATAATTTTTTTGAAATGCCCAATACTGTAAATCTTTGTCTTACATCACACACAACCTTCCAATGAATTTTGACAGAGCTAGGTATAATAGTTTTTGAGATACAGT